>APFE030115640.1:58682-83197 GCA_000404065.3 Pinus taeda | reverse complement strand
TAATTTAATTGTAAAATATGTTACATATGATTATATATCATAGGCTAAATTTTATAAGTTTCGTTTTTTTTTTGGTCAATTTTGTACAAAATTTGATAGAGATTTGTCAAAATTACAAGTTACTATATCCAATTATACATTCAAAAATACATTTTAAACAACAAAACCCCATAAATTTGCCAAAAAATTTATACGAAAAAAGTCAATATATATATAGAACAATTAATTTAATTGTAAAATATGTTACATATGATTATATATCATAGGCTAAATTTTATAAGTTTCGTTTTTTTTTTGGTCAATTTTGTACAAAATTTGATAGAGATTTGTCAAAATTACAAGTTACTATATCCAATTATACATTCAAAAATACATTTTAAACAACAAAACCCCATAAATTTGCCAAAAAATTTATACGAAAAAAGTCAATATATATAGAACAATTAAATTGCGTTGATTTCTATTATTGTTATTGACAAAACTATCCAATTTTCAATTAAAGAGAGAACTAAAATTTCTATATATCTTAATATGGGTCTTTCACAATTCGCCTTCATATTTATTAGTACTCCTCATTTTTTATTTGTGAAAATTTTTGGGCCAATGCAGTCTCAATGAGTTGTTCGTTGTCCATCAAGTAGAAAGGAAGATAGAGTGGGAGTAAAATCCCTAGGATGTATCAAATTAAAATCAAGGTAAAGTGCATCCTGAATTGTTTATGGAAGCTTGGTTATTTGATAAAGTAGAAGTGCTATTATTCACCCATCAAGTTTCATATCCCCCATTGTCCAAGTTTGCCCCTTGTGGATCAATGCACACACTCAATCAAGTTTTTTAATGTGAGTAAGGCTAAATGCAAGTCTCATGTGACTTTGGAAAAATATATATCCCTAGTCATAGTTGCTTAACTAAAATATATATTCGATGTTAGAGATATAGGTGTGTTGATAATGTTGATGTTGCAACCTTAGTTTAGGTCATCAATGTAAGCCTCTATTAATACATTACAAAGTTTCCCTTGTGTTTTGGAAATTCCTCTAAGAACATAAGTATTAGCTAAATTCCTTGAAGGTTTTCCCATTTTATAATGATCCATAAGATTGGTTAAGTAAGAAATGTGGAGCATATTTTTATGAGGGTCCTCCACATTGTTTAATTTGTCTCTATAATATACATTATCGGTAATGTACTGGTTGGAATGTTTGGGTTGTTGACACCTCTTTGTGCCCTACATTTTGCATGTCACAAGCAGTGTGGAATACAAAGCATAAGACTCGTTATTATAATTTTTTTTCCCTTCTTCCTATCCATTACACTCTACATTAGATATGACACGCAAAATGCAAAATATGGGAGGAAGGCATTTCCATGCACCTCCACCACATCTTCGCTTACACATATTGTGTGCATCAATCAAATTTGAATTCTCCATTCATCACGCTCTCTACTCTACCCATACCATGCAACTATCATGCATAAGAATCTTTTACAGACAAGTGGAAGTAATTCATGATGAAATTTGGTGGAATTAGTAATAAGGAGTAAGTTGATAATGAAATACATGCTTGTGGCAAAATTTAACAATGTGCATGGTGATTTGAGCTAATGATTACGAGTCCTTTATATAATATAAAGATATGGTTAAGTACTTTGGTTTTGGACTCATGGTATGAAAAGTGTAAGAAGGAGAATGTTACAAAGGAAGAGGGGTGACCCTTTTATTGGTAATATTGTTAACTCTTTGGTTGTAACTTACCCCCTACTATCCCTAGCCCCAACTAAGGGTAGAAGGAGGAAGTTACTAGATTGAACCAACCTCCATAGTCATATCATGGAAATTTGGTCTAAATTTTTCGACCTTTTCCAACATCCCCAAAACCCAAAACAAATGACATCATTGTGTTTATCTCGTTGAGACCTTTCGAATGATATGAAAATTTCCCTAATCTATCTCTCGGATCAAAAGTTATGGCCATTTACAACTAGCCTATTAGATAGTGCCACATCATCTTGACCTTCTATGTGGCACCCACATGGCTATCACAGTCATCCACCATGTTTCCAGCTATTAGTGTCACCTTAGATGTCGACCTATTCATACTGGAGTCATGTATTAACTCGTTCCATGGCGTACCCAGCCCATCATAAAGCGTTTCTATATATAAAAATCTCTGGAGAAACCTATATAGTGCCCCGTTGAAATTGTCGGGGACAATCCTTCTAGAGAAACATGGATTTCCCTGTGGACCCTTCCTGCATCGTGTCTTCTCATTATTTGCTACAGCAACACACGGGGGCTCATCCTTGCCACAACATCCTGGAGATTAAATCTTGGGAATTCTTCCAGGGTGAACCTTCCAAGGTTACGTGGAAGGATCCTCCTACATGCATTACTTTATTATTTCTTGTGGCTTCTCACATGGCTCCACCACGCCTCGTCATCCTTACCCATATTAATTTTTCCTCAGTTCATATTTGTTGGGGTTAAGTGGAAGCTTTCCACATCCTACTGCAACCCGAACACAATTCAACCAATCATTTTTTGCCACATCTGTCCATGCATGTGTGTGTGGGCTCTGCTTGCCACATAACCCTGGGGATAAAATCTCGGTTGGGTTGCACCCGACTCCTCGATAAATCATCAGGGACAAAGCATCGAGGTGATGTCACCAACCCTTTCTACTGAGGTGATGTCACCCTCCAAATGGCTCCAATCCAAGCATGTCACGTGTCACTTGCTTTCAAGCCACTTGGGTTGGATAACACATGTCCTCCATTGCATGATAAGTTCATATTTCCACGTTATAAGTGTTTTTGGGTTTTTTCACCGCATTGATGCGCCAACGCATAATTACCAATCCTGCCTACCAAGTCACCCCATAAATAAAATCTTGGGAGTTTCCCTTTTGGCTCCCCTCAAAATATCTAAGGATAAAACTCCAGGACACATGGACGGTGTATGTGATTTCTCTCCTCTATGACTCAGTTCTCTTTGCCTTCACGCTTGGACATGGCTTCTATCCATATGGCACTTAAGGTGTGTATCTCTGCACTTCTCTAGGTCCTAACTTCTAGCCCCCGTGACATAAGCGCTCATGTATATATTGTAGTTTTTCCACCAATAGTGCTTGACTATTAATGCACACATAAGGGCCCTTTGCCCACTTTGGTCGCACTATATATATAAACCTTTTTGAACTATCCCTCCTGAGCTTTCGACGATACATGTGCTTATTAGGCTTAAACGACATCCCCCCTAAGCTTTAACATTGTGTATATATCTCATGAGATTTAAGGGTAATCACCGGCTTGATAACCAAATAATTTCACTATCCCTCCTAAGCTTTTGATGATACATGTGCTTATTAGGCTTAAACGACATCCCCCTAAGCTTTAACATTGTGTATATCTCTCATGAGATTTAAGGGTAATCACCGGCTTAATAACCAAATAAATTCAATCCAGGAATTCATTCAATTAGCGAAGACTTTCTTATCTCCTCTAAACACAACCATTTAGACATGTTTTAGGACTCAGGATGAATACAGGAGTGACCAACTCCTATATATAGACTTAAACAACGATCACCTCTTTTATCAGTTAATATTAATAATACAAGGAACTTTAGGAAGAAGCATTAACATATCAAGTCTTTTCAGTTTCATGTCTCGTACATGGAGATCTACCCATTCATTTTCATTATGGCTCATTAGACCTCTTCCAGCTCATAAAATTTTAAGACACTATAGGCCTCTTAGGCCAACAATAAGTAGATTAAAAAACCCATAGACAAATGCAAGTATCCCTTCCATTTACTCAGGAAATGTACATGAACACAACCTTCCTTAAGCAAGCAGAAAATTAGATCTCATGTCATATCACAAGTATTGAACCCGCAAATTAAATCCATATCAATACAAGCCTTAAGCCAACACAAGAACTTGAACCATTTCATTATCCATTCCTTTAAAACAATAAAGTTCATTTAGATAGGAATATCTCATTCCTCAACATTAGAAGCAATGATAAGATAATGCATTAGCAAACAATAAAGCATTTAGAATATGTGCATCATAAATATACACGTACCTTTGATAATTTGAGCTAGCAGTTGAGATTGGGACTTCAACTCTCCACCCAACCTTAGACACACTACAACCAAGTATTTCTTGCAGTAGTCACCCCCGAGCCAAATTCCAAAAATTGAGGATGAGTTCTTAAGGGATCAAACCAAATCTATTAGCTGAAACAAGGACACCAGAGGACCATCCATCTCCACCCACCAGCTATTTCCTATAGTCAATATCTCACATGGAATCTAAAGATCCATTACCACCACCCTTAAGTAGTAAGGGAATCCAAAGGCTATACCTCCACCCTTCAATTCAGAAAGAAAATCCATAGCTTGTGCCTCTACCCTTCAAATCATCAAGGGAATCCATAGGTTATGCCTCCACCCTTCAAATCAGTGAGGGATTCCAAATCTCATTGTGAAACCAAAAAAATAAACAAAGGGGCCTAAATAATTTCTCCCACCAAGAATCTAAAGAGAAGGCCTCCACCCAAGCTATCAAGGGAATCCAAAAAAACCATCTCCACCCTCTAGGCTAACAAGGAATCTAGAGACTAATGTCCTCGCCTGAGATCTATTCTTCCACCTCCAAATTCTCAACCGAAGAATGTCTCTTCTCCCTACATTTAAATAACATCATAGAGTTATTCTTCTCTCGTTCTTGCTCAGATTCTTTCTCCTACATTCTCTTTGTTTTTCTTTGTATCCAAAACTCGATTCTCCTTTATGCATGAGAGTGCTCTCAATGCATATTATTTCTTGCTTATAATGCATCAAATTTCCTCTTGCAAGAATTCTCCTCTTCCATTACATTCTTGGAATCATTTGGTGGTTACATGGGTATACATTGTTGCCATACCTCTCCCTCCTCAGCAATGATGGTTCTGCCATATCTGACTGGTGGTGAGAATGTTGTGCATCAACACTTCCTCCCACCCACTTCTTGTTGGTTGACTTCTCTACCCCCCCAACTACCAATGCATCCATCCTCCATAAAATATTGTCCTTTCTTTCTTGTGGATCTATCCAAGGCAGGCATAGTTTTGTTGTCCTTCTTTCCTACTCAATTTATTTGAAAAACCAATCCAATTAAGGCACACTTTCCAGTCTTGTTGTCATGAAACAAGTCAAGCTTCCTTCAAATCCTAAGCAGCCTCCTTCCTCAAACTCTAGAATTTGTGTCCCAATTCTCGAACCTTTTAATATAATCAAAATATATTAAATATTTGCAATGAAGGGGAATTAGCCTTGGGGGTGTCACATTGGTTCATGTCGTAGATATTTTCTCTAGTTAATTACATATGAACGATATTTAGAATTTCCAAAGGATAAACAAAAGAAGAATGAGGCATTGATCTAAATTTTTGTCAATGATGGGTGTATAATAAAGGTCTTCAACTTTTGAAAAATTGTATACTAGTGTGCTAAAATGCTTAACTCTAAGTATCAAGTCATAAGGTTCGAAAAGGAAGGTAAAGTTGACACCCCCCATATAATATCTACATTTAGGAGAATGTTGGAGCTTTTAAATATATTAAATGTTTTTATGATGTTTGAGGCTAATTCATTTCGCAAGAAAAATGGTATGGGTCTGGATAATATCATCAAATGGTTTCCTAAGCCCTAGCTTAAAATACTAAATGTATAATCATTATTACTAAGTTAGGAAATCCTTATAAGGAAATGGCATGCATATGATATTATTTCCTACTTAAAATTCCTTATTTAATCCATGGATCTTATAATAATTGTTATTATAAAGAAGAAGAAAAATGCATACTATAGCTTCACATCATTTTTAGCATAAGAATATTACTTATATCAAGTCAATGTCTAAGAGCTCAAATTGTTAAAGAATTATATTTAGTTCAATAAATTAATATTCAACTTAGAAAATAATTCAAAAAGATTTAATTTTTTATATTCATTTAATAAAATCACAAATGCAGAAATTATCTTAAATATCACTTGCCTTTGGCCATAGAGATGTCACCATAGTTGATCCTAACTTGTTTTCTCAAATAAGAAGAAAATATATTGGTCATGACCCAAATTCAGTACTTGTCTAGGTTTTCTCTTATCACCAACATATCTCTCAATTTCCCTCCCATCCCCAAGTATATGATCCATTTTCAAATAAATACTAGGCTGATGGGTGGAATAAGTGATAAGGAACATGGTGCCTAATGTATGAATAAGAGAAAAGGCAAGAAAAGTGCTCTAGTTGATCTAATGAGAAACCCAAAAATAAATAGTAAAACCCATAATAGAAGATATTATAATAGATTTCCTAAATTTATTCATCAAACTAAAGTCCTTTTTATAGTTTTACGAAGGGTCTACTCAAACTAGTTGCCTGATTGAAATAAATAATAATCTAATTGCATGTAACTCAAAGGCTATAAGAAGCTATAAGTAATGTAGATGCACATAGCTCAAGGGATGAAATAAATGATAAATAATACCATGCACATTGATCAAAGGGTTGAAATGTGTAACTACCCTAACAAACTTTATTGGATTTCTTAGGAATTGTGTTATCATGAGGTGGAGCACTTTCCTAGAAGGGCATGCTAAGTGGTACCTATATTCCCTATTACTTCACCTAATTTAGCTTGAAAGTAGCCTAAATTTCCCCCTAATTTATTAATGGTTCTAGGGGGAGAAAAAATACTGTGAGATATAGAAAACAATGTTAAGTGTGGTGATGTAAGAAAAGTCATAGTCACTTCAAGAATGGTGATATGGAAGAGAATTGTGTGGTTGGTGTCAGTCCTGTTATGTGGTTTTTCTCTTTGGAAATTAACTATAGTTATCATTTCCAGGAAATTGTTCTATTATTGTGCTAAAACAAGATAGTTTCATATGTGGAGAGAGAAGCCAATGTAATACTTAAACATGTGAAGAACTCTAGTCCAGGCAGGAAGTAAAAATATGAGAGAATCTTAACTAAAGATGTGCATAGCAAAGACTGTATAGGTTAAGGGTGTATATTGAATAACTTAACAATTTTGAAGAAGTCCAATTTGTGTCTAGGATCCAAATTTCTAGTCCCTTTGATTCTTGATCTGATGTGATGAAACTTGTGAGTCCCTGTGGTGAATTTGTGGCATCATTACCAAGAAAGTGCTCTAATGGAGTAGTGTGAAGTTGATATTAGAGTGAATCTAGTGGTAAAGAAAGTCTTATTATTGAATAATATGGTCTTAGCACTAAGATGGCTTTGGATGATTGGATTACGAGAGAATGAGGTAGTCCCATTAGGGCTAACTTGAAGGCCATTGATTCTTGCATGTATAGAGTTGGGTCACAAGATGGGGGATGTGATATAGGAGAAATTAGATGAGTAGGTGGTATGTTATGAACTATAGATCTAACCCTAAAAGTTTGAGTGTGATTTAGTATGGTCTCTTGTCATTATTCTTTGGTAAGGTTGCAATAGATATGATAGAAACATAAAATGCCTAAGGATTTATTATTTGGTAAAGGTGTTCAAATCTAAACTTGTAGTTATTTAGAATGGTTTCTCATTTGTGCACCAATGTGTAGAACTTGTTGTACAATTGAGGTGGTCAATATCAAGTGAAGCTTCCATGTGTATGATTCAATGTGTTTCTCTCAGAGTATAAATAAGAAAACTATATTGATTATGGCACATAATAGATATGAAATGTTTTGTGGGGTAAAATTTTAGTCTAATGGTGATGTGAATATAGGTTGATTGAGTATAAATATGGCAAGAACCTGTATAGCCATGATTGTGTTGTGTTGAAGGATGCATCATGTAATTTGGGAATATCCATATAATCTGTTTGAGGTGTAGTATCAATGTGGACAATACCTAACGAAGAAGATGTAACAATATAATGTTAAGGGTTTGCCGTTGTTGTTACTATATGCATAGGTGTTGGTGGGTGTGTGGCAAAGAAAAATAAAGGTTGAGTTAATATGGGTTGGGGAGATTGGGGACTTAGAATGAAAGTGATAGAGCGAGAGTGTGTTAGTGTAGAAGGATGGGAAGGTATTATCTGGAGATTTTGGAAGAGGAGAACCACAACAACTAGATGAGAAAATTGGATCTTAGGTACAATTGAGAGAAAAAATTTGTGCAAACTATTTTTTTTAGTCATATCATTACAGGAAAGAGTTACAGGTGCATTCACAGGTTTTTTTGTATTTAAAGAGTTGACAAGTATTGTTAAAAATATTGGGGAGGGGGGATGAATTAGTATTTTAGTACTTTTAACAATTGTTCACTTAGTTATTCTTGAATTGAATTCATGTCACATAATCAATCATCCACAATGTATGAACACATAGATTAAAATGAAACTCAAAACTTGAAGAAGAAATAATTGTAAACAATCTTCATTTCATTACAACCATTTGTGAGGACACCAATCCTATGTAATCACCAACACACAACTTTCGTAGGTAATTTCATAGGCACCAACCTACATGAGACTCTAATCACCTCAACTAAGCATTAACTCAATAATTTGTAGGCACCAACCTACAACAATTCTTAGTTCACCACACTTTTTTTCCTTCTTCAATAAATTATCACCCAATCAAGCCACCCTTAGGTTTGCACCTTCAAACTTGATTACAACCATTTGTCTTGCTCCTTTGCATGTTCCCGCACCTTGTCCTCTTCTACCTGCAACCTTAATCTTTTAGAGATCAACCAATACCCTTAACGTTGTTCCTTTTCTCCTTTTGACTTGCTACACACCTCGCTGTGTTATTTTCTCTTATGCATGCCCTTAGCCTGTGCATAATACTATGTCATTTCCTTTGGCTTACTTAAGTTTACCATCCAATCCTTGTAGGAGATATACCTACTCCAAAAAAATGGTAAAAATAGATACAACATTATAATATACCACGATATTATCACATAATATACCCAAGGAAATGCAACAAATAACCTCTTCTCTTGCCCAGATTCTAATATTCCTCAACTTGACCTTGTTTCTTGCCCAAAGTCCATAGAACTTAATTATTTCCACCACAGAGATTAACTGCAGAGAACCACAGACACACGTTTAAATCCATAGGCTAATTCATCTTTGATTGCAAGGGTGCACTCCTCCTCAAGCCACAGACTTAATTTATCAAAACCACCGAAAACATAGACTTATCTTGTCAAAACACATAACTTAATTTGGATTGCAACCTGGGATTAATTTGGATAGGAAATTGTGCCTAATTTGGACCTGCATTAATATGACCTCAACCTCCCAATTCAAATCTAATTTATGCTCAAACAATAGTCTAAAATAACATTGAAATATGTGCTAAAGAGGCCTCATAAAACTCAGGTATGAGCAATGCTATACACTCCACTTTGTTCTCCTTTCTTTGACCTAAATCATTAGGTATGAGCCTTAGAACCGTTCCCTCTAATCTTGGATCGGAACCAAAAGTGTTTTCTTCGTTGGGACATTAATTAAATGAGCCACTTGTGTGGCATATTTATAGTGTTTGGACATCACCTTTTTGGGGTCCAATTTTCCTTGGGGTCAACTTGACATTAGTCGAGAAAACCTAAGTTATGGATGGGAAATTAATATATACATTTAAAAAATTCATATCTCCTCAGTTCTGAAGAGTTAGGAGGCATGCCATATACCGTAGAAAAGGTCTACAAGACTTTCACTTGTGGGGTGGGAGGGTAGCATTCAAGAAAAACCAAATGTTTCTTGACTTATTAGTTTAGATCGATGTTGGGCTAAGAGAATCCAATATATTAAATGTTATTGAATATAATCATGTTGGATGGGCATTGAGACAAGAGAACTAGAGAAATGCAAGAGAGTTTGGGCTAGAGAATGGACCTCAATTTATCTAAATTGAATCCTCACCAAACCTCTTGCAAATTTGTAATAAGCATGTAATTATTTTTGCTGCAAAGTTGAGAGAAATAGAAGTAGAAACCAACCATTGTGATGGTTGGTCTTCCAAGGTAGCCCATTAATAATTAAGGCTATAGTGAAGAAGGACATCAACGAGGAGATGTAAAGAGAACATAGGAAGCTTGAAGAGCAAAGGTCATGCAACTTTATTAAAGATTGTAGCATAAAGGAGTCAAGGAGCTTGTCCATAATGAATAAAGGTGTCTTTGAGCCATGTCCATATGCAATTTTTAGTGGGTAACAATGCATGATATTTTTGACCATTCATAGTCACCCTTTGTAAGGAATTTCTTGAGAAAAATAAATATCTATTGTTTATACTATTTAGTTGTTTATCTGTTTGTATTTCTAATGTTTGATTTAGTTTTTTTGCTACACTTGTGTATAATCCACTCAATGTATATGCATAGTAGCATGAAATTCACGATATTTTTATTTTTGTAAACTTGGAAGATCTCTATTTATTTCTATTTTCAAAAGAACTTTTCACAACCATTTGTTGTTGTAGGTGGTTTTCCTGCCTGAAGGAAACTAGGTATCCACTTGTCAACTTTAAATCCTGTCCAAAATTTAAATAAGTTCATTGCTATCCATCTAGCAGCATTGTATTGGCTGTCTATTCTACTGACTCTACTTATCAAAACAAAAATAAACATAATTATATTGTTCATAGTCAAAACCATTTTTGAATCCAACTATTTCACTGTGTCACTCCTCATCTTAGGATGTTACGGGTGCAAGTGCCTTTGCACTGGATCTTGGCATCTCGCTTCGCTGCTCAATTCTCCATTTCAGGTATTTCAGAGTCTGTTCAATTCTACCTAGTGCTAGGTTGTTTTTGTAGATCCAGATTGCCGCTATCTCTTGTAATAGTTCTGCACGGATTGGGTCCTTTTCTTTGCTCTGCTTCCATGCCTCTATTTCTTCTCTCACTGCATGCTCATGCTCTTGGTGTAGGGTCATGGCTCGAGCCACCACGTTCTTCATAATCCAGTATTGTTGTATGGTTTGCTTGAATAGTGAGTGCCTCCCTCGAGTGGACCCTGCGTCTGGAACCATGCTTTCCCATTCATCCATGGGGATATCTCGGTATTTGAGATTGGCTTTTAAATATCTCTCCCAATTCGTAATATGAGCTCTGACTTCCGGCGGATTTCCTTCCATGTAGGCGTCGATGATTTTCTTCATGTGTTCCCCATCGGGTTTCCTTCTTCTTTTTTTTGGTTGTCCACTTGTCCCCTCCTCCTTCTTGGTTCCTCTGTTTCCTCTTTTGGGGGCCATTTTGCTTCCTGTTTGGGTGTTGTTGTCTTGTGTCTGGTGTGTTTTGTCTTGGTCAGAGTTCTTACTCTGGTGTATTGGATTACCTATCACAAAATCAATGCATTCATCAGCTTTATGGTTTTGACAGAGTTCAATTCCCCAGTTTCTCTTTTTCTTTCCTTTGTTTGTGCCTTCTATCTTCTGGTTTCTAGCCAGGGTTTGTGGACCATCTACCTCTTTGTTTCCAGGCAGTTTGGGTTTTGTGACTGTTAATTTGTTTTTCAGGGTCAAGTTTCTCTTAGGTTTTCTTCCCTTAATCCCCCATTTACAGATTTCTAAGCCCTTCCATTCCTTTCTCCTTGGTCCCGAGTTTTCCTCCTCATATGGGATCAAGGTAATTTTCTTTTCCCACTTTCGCCGGGGTTTCTCAAACGTATCTGCAAGGTTCTTGGTGCTGCTCCTCTCTTCCTCCTTAGGACGCCTGAATTCCAGCATTCCTCTGGTCCTTAGGCTTTTCCCTTCCTAGGTTTCTTCCCTAATAGCTACTATCACAATCCCCTCCATTCCTACAAGCCTAGCCTGGATCGAGAGCGTTCGTGGGATACTGTTGGCTGATTTTGTAGGCTGGCCCTCTCCCTTACTAGGTGTTAGCCCTTGCCTCCCTTTTTCTCTATTCAGGAATTTCCTATGGTCTGCAGGAATGGTGTCTACTGCTCTAGGAATTCTGGAGGCTTTTCCCTTGTTTTTGTGTATCTTAAACCGGAAGCTAAGTTGATTGTCAATCTTCCTGCTATAGAGACTCATGATGCTTTCAAATTTGGGGGGTGAAGGGGCTACATGCTTGCTTACCGCGTGGCTACTTCTTCCTGCTGCTACCTGCGTCTTCACTCTGCTACCACCTCCCTTCTCGCCACCTTTCCTCGTCTTCTTCTGCATGCAAAGAGTTGTTTGTAAGTTTTCTTTTGGTTTTAATCTCTCTCTTACTCTGACCCTTGACCCTTATCGACATCTGGCTGTGTTGGTTATTGGCATGGATCCCTCGAGCTTGTCTCGGGATGCTTCCCTCCTGTCCTTTCTCTCGGTGTCCTTCATTAATTCCCATCTTCTCCCGGTTACTCTTGCTGTGTCACTTCTGACCTCATTCTGCCACTTGGTGTCCTTCCTCTACCTACCTCTTTGTCAGTTTGGTTCTTTCTTTCCCTCGTACTCTCGAGTTGCTTACCTTCCCTGCCCTACTCCGTCAGCTGCTTGATCGCCTGTCTTCTCACTTCATTCTCTGTGACTGTCCTTTCCTCTAACTGTCCTCTTCCTTCTTCCCGATCTCTCCTCCGCGGTCTCTCTAGATTTCCTCTCCTATTTGTATTTCCTTCCTCATCCTTTTCGAGTAGTTGTCTAAGTTCTACTATTTCCTCCTTCTGGCTTAGCTCAACCTCAATTTCATCCAGCGACCTTCCCCATTTCCACATCCCCAATTTGCCAAGCTGTCTGCTGGTTCATTGCCCTTCCTTCTCACATGGGTGGGAAGGATACAGGCTACTTTTCGCAGTAAGTCACTTATTTCCTCCACTAACCAGGTCGTTCTCCAACTTCGACTCATTTTTTCCACTGAAGTGCCATTATGTAGTTGTTTCACGATGTCTACCACTAGTCTCGCATCTCCTTCCACCTACAACTTTTGGTACTTCTCCCTTATGGCGATCTCTAGTCCTCTTCTCAACGCATGAATCTCAGCTTCATTGTTGGTTGCGTTGCTGCAATCCATCGCGTAAATTTTGACTGTCCTTCCCCCTGTCGTCTCTAAAGAGTCCTCCTATCCCTGACTCTCCTGGGTTAACCTTCACTGCCCCGTTGAGATTCAACTTGATGAAGCCCTGTTGGGGATTACTATAGTAGTTGCTCTCTTCCGCCTCATTATTATGGTATTTCCCTATTGTAACTTTCGTCATGCTTACCTATAGTTGTAGGAGAGCCATTATTCTTGCCTCTGTGTGGTCAAATTTCCAGTCTTCCTTGTACCATTTCTCTATGAGAATGGTCTCCCTTACATTCTGGGTGATCTGGTCTCCCTTATATCCTTCTTTTAGATAGTATCCTTCAGCTATTGTGAACATTCCTTTTATTCCCTTTCCCCATCTGATAGTGTCCGTCCCTACTTTGGCCGCAATTTTCCTTGTTTCCATTTCTTTTCAATATATTCCCCATTGAGTTGTTTCTGGCGCGTCTGGCCAATTTTACTTTTTTTTTCACCTTCTCCAGTATTCGTCCATTTCCGAGCTCCAATAGTTTCGTACTACACCCCTCTCAGTCTGTGTGGTGAACTGGTGTATCTCTTGGAGTTGAGGTAGTTGGTTGAGTTTGTATCTCTGCTTGCAAGCCTCTTCCCAGAAGTTTGCTTTGTCCCCCTCTCTTATTTCCCAAAAATTGTGCTTTCTTATAAAATCCCTGTTGGCTCTTGCCAAATTCCAAATTGCTGAGCCTTTTTTTTTTCCTTTTCGCTTCTCAACTTGCCTTCTAGAGACCTGGGCATCTCATATTTTCTTTCCCATAGCTTTTTCCACAGGTCTTCGCCCCCTTATATCCATCGCCACCAAAGCATTGCTCCTGTTAGGGCCTAAATCTACCTCAGGCTAAAGGAAGGCAGGTCTTAGGGGTAACATCAAACCATGCTTAACCTGGTAGCTAGCCCTACCAGGTCGGGAGAGGGCCCTCTCCTTGTCAATTTCAAAGAAAATATGGCAAGTGAGGCTTGAGATGACTGATATGAATACTAATTTTAGGCTAGGTATATGCTCAAAGGAGTTTGTTTGATTTTAATGGTTGGTTGATGGATCAGATGAGGAAGACAACTTTGGGTCCGGAAAATCAACACAGATTTGCAGAGGTTTCTGTGGGGCGAGGTAGGCAAGTGTTTTAGAACTTTGAAATGAAGGTGATAGTGAGTCTAAAGACTGGTGAGGAGTTGGACAGGGCATGCAAGTTTCATGAGTCCTCTTCAATCAACAGAAAACATTTAAAACTAAATAAACCCCAAGGCAGAGCACTGAAACATCAATGGATTCCACCCTTTAATCTTGATTCATTTAGTTATGCAGAAAGAGATAGATGATGGTACATATACACATAAGATAAACTAAATAACAGAGGAGAAAACAATGCTAATTCACATTACCACAAGAATCCCACAAAATGTTGCAAAACCTTGGTTCATTTCCTTGCCAAACTGCAAAAGTGATGTACAAAGTAGCTCGATGCATCCACAAGAGTCCAACCTTGACAAATGACTAAGAAAGTATAAGATATAAGCATCAAACCACCTATTCTAGCCATCAGGGGTCGAATCCATGAGTCAAGGAGTTGTTTCAACAAGATCTAAATTAGGAATTGAAAAATAGGCAGTGGAACAACTTGCCTCTAAAACTATGAAAATTGATTCATTCATCCTTAAACCAACTCTAATTGATGTATCTACCTCCTGAAGTCATTTTTCATCATATTTTACATCATAGTACATCCATTTACATCATATTACATCATTAATTGACCAAGAGAGAAGAAAAAGTCAAATTGACAGCAAACTGGGCGAAATTCTGAACAAACAGGCAAAACTGGCAAATTTTTCTCTTATGCGCAGCGCCACTGATCCTATGCGCAACGCTTTTTCAAGACCACTTTTGGAAGACCTCCCGATGTCAAAATCAGGTGCAAAATAGCTCATTGGAAAGCTTGGTGAGTCTACTTTTTGGGACAACTTGAATTTTTTGATTTGGAGTCTATTTGCCCCTCAAAAAATGAAATCTCCCAACACTGCTTCCTATGTGGAAAAAAAGTGGCAGAGCGGGCACTTTTTGGGTGTTTTTGGCCCTTTTGGAGGTCCAGAACTTGTCAAAATTTCTCAGCCATTTCTGAGCATACATAATTTTTCATGCTGATTCCAAAAATGCAAACCTTTTTGCAAAGGGAGGCCTCCGTCAAAAGCGCAGCGCCACCTGCTGAAAAAACATGATTTTTGCTTCAAAAATTTCAAAAATGACAAAAACTTCACCAAATTTCTTGAAATTTGGTACGAGTGATCATTTTTATGTGCTATGTTGGGACAATGATGCTTTAGCCAAGATCTTTAGCTTATCTTGCTCTTTTTTGCTTCTCAAAGCTCTCTTTAGTTTAGTCTTTAACCTCTTCACCCTTATTTTGCAAATTTTATTATGGGTTAAGTAGTGATAGGCCATGTGGCACAACATTTTCTTCTCCTTGTTAGCTTTCTCAAGCAATTTCTCTAGGTTAATGTTTGCCCTCTCTAACCATGATTCCCGGTCAGCCTCAATTTCTTGCTCAAGGGGTGTCCTCTAGTTTGTTTGTCCTCTAGTTGTTTGTTCTCTTGCTCAAGAAAGTTAATGATCCATTTGGCCCTCTCAAGGTCAAGTGACAAGGCTTAGATTTCAGCCTCCTTTTCTTTGATGATGATATCTTTGAGTCTGGAGCTTTGAGGGCCCAAATCAATGTCATCCTCCTCAACCAAGACAAAATATTTGTCTTTCCCTTTGTCTTTGTCTTTCCCTTTAGTACTTGTTCAACTGAAGAAGAAGGAAAAGCCCCTTTCACCCCTGGTGAAGATAGCATTTTCCTGTGGTCCTATGAAGAAAACAAGCACCCTTCCACCCCTGGTGGAGATAGTACTCGTTTGGCAGCTGCAAAAGGCCCCCTAGTGCCTTTGTCATAAGTTACAAACATTGGTACACCTGTAGTTTCAGTCTCATGAACATCTGGCTGTCTTGAAGGCCCTCCTTCCTCTTGAAACATTGATGGAATCACCTGAGGGCCTTTGAAAATCTCATGTGCAATGAAAGTATCCCATGGTATGTTCAGCAAGTTAAGTTGATGCAAGACAACAATTTTAATCAGTGATAAGTGGTAAATGTTGTTGAACTGCTGAGGAAAAGGTTCCCTTTGCACATAAATAGCCATCTTCTCAATATTCCTGCAGATAAAATATGGGAGGTTCATCATCCTCACTCTTGTGAAATGCATCAACAATCTAACATGGTATGTATACAGATAAGAAAACCTCCCTTCACAGGTGAAATACTTGATGATAAGTTTCATGAGAGGAGCATAAGTGTCCAACAAGTATTTGAAAGGAAAAACCTTGCTAATTTGCTTCTGAAAACCAGCCTTAATGTAAGGCTCAAATGATCTCTGCCCACATGCTGCCCCTTATTCCACTGTTCACCTACATTAGGGATGCCTATTGCTACTGCAATGGTTTCAAGTGTCAAGGTGAGAGAGACACCAGCTAGGTTCACCTAGCCATTGTGAAGATGAAGAACAAACAACCTAGCCAGCTCATGATGATACTTCACCTTTTCTACCATTTCACAAAACTGATAACAAGATTGATGTTTAAAACAAGTTAC
The DNA here is from genome assembly GCA_000404065.3 of Pinus taeda. Lineage (NCBI taxonomy): Eukaryota > Viridiplantae > Streptophyta > Pinopsida > Pinales > Pinaceae > Pinus > Pinus taeda. The sequence goes on along the minus strand of APFE030115640.1, from coordinate 66,536 downwards.
TGCAAGAGGGCAAGCAAGTAATTATGTGAGAGTGGTGGGCTCCTCCCGGATGATTTTCGCTCCTTTATGCGGTTTTCTTGGTACATGAGCTTCTTGGGAAGAATCACTAACAGTTTCATCATCCCTCTCATATGTTGAGTTTGTCTCCATGCTTGTGAATTTGGAGTGAAAACTGATGAGTATGAAGAGATTTTAAAAGTATGAGGGTGAATACTGTATGTAGGCAATGACTGCTACTTTTCTTTTGGGAAATGAGGGAATGACTGATATGATGACTATAGATGAGGGTTTTGATGATGAAATGGATGTAATGAGGGAATGGGAAATGGGAATTAGGGTTTTGGGAATGTATAGGGTTAGGGTTAGGTAATAGGGAGTGGGATTTGGGAGGTGAGTGCTAATGATTTTGGGAGAGGGAAAGAGAAAGGAGTTTAGGGAAATTTATTTAAAGGTCATGGGGTGTAGAAAAATAATCAAAGGGGAATAAAAATCAGCAGAAGACAATACCCTATGCAAATTTTGCAAGACAATTTGGAGACAACTAGGGTTTAGTTTTTAGACATACAAATCACCACCACTGATGAAAAAATTCCTTTCTAGACTGGATGTGAAGCTTTACTTGTTAAGATGTCAATTGTGAAATTTGAGGCAGAGGAAGGTGATAAAATTCATTTTGAAACTCAACAGATAGGTGCGCAGCACCGTTTCTTAGGTGTGCAAAACACTTTGTATGCGCAATGCCCGAATAAATTATATTGCAAAAGCAGCGCCAGATGTGCAGTGCCAGAGCCCAGGTGTGCAACGCCAGATGCGCAACGTTAGAGCCCAAGTGCGCAGCGCCGATGAAATGTCAGGCTTTTACTCTGTTTTTTGCCTCTTTCCCCCAAAAACGCGATTTTGCCTTTAGCTCCCTCTCTTGTAACAAATGAAGACTTCAAATTCATACATGAGCTTTTATATCTCCTTGCTTTAATTTTTTCATTTACCGAACCCATTTTTCTAATGTCTTAGTCACTTTTCTTTAAAAACTCTATTTTTCCATTTGCAGTTTGACTCTTTTTAATCACTTGATGAACTTATGCATTGATGTTTTTGTTTCTTGCAATGGCTGGAGTTGGCAAGGTGACCAAGGGCAGCAGTTGGAACTTATTACATATTGAAACATTGAAATTACATAAAATTTGTACATGAAATGGAAAAAACCCTGTTTTCACCTCAAAACAAAGTTTTGAGGTAAAAACCATTTATGAAGCATATCATTAGTAAATTTATAATTTTATGAAATTATAAAACCTCCTCATGTGCTTGTTGACCTTTTATTGAGTTTTGGATGACCCTGGTGGCAAACCCTAGACCTAGTGAGACCTAAAACCCTAAAACTGATTTTGGTAAATGGAATGAAACAAAATAACAGTAAATGACCTAAACATGTGAAAACATGCCAGCAGGTAAATGCCATGATGGAAATTGACAATGAACCACTACCATCAGTTGATCCATGACCTAATGGAGTGTAGCTGATCGGATGGGACACCTAATATTCATGCAAAAGGAGAAATTTGATCACTGATGGAGGGATGAAGATACCGACACTAACAGCTCCCATTCCCTAGTTCAAGGTATATGGGTCTCTCATTCCTAGACCTCCTTCTGTTAAGGGTTTTCTTAGCCACTTCCAGGGTAGAAGCACCCACTTTTTTATCTTGTTCACCCCTTGCCATAGAAATTTTTTAAACATATCTACCATTTTTTGACATATTGTTTTGGGTGTAGCTTGGCTAGTCAGTTGATATATCGGTAGGGATTGAAGTACCGATTTGAGAAAAATTATACGACTCGGAGTATTGAGGGCCCTGAAAGTCCAATTTTCTATTTTCTTTTTCAACTTCTTCATCAAGATTCCCCAATTAGCAATTCTATTTTGCTTATCATTTAGTTGGATGCCTAAGTACTTAGTTGGGAATTTGCTGATTCTAAATCCCATGGCTCTTGCAAGGAACACTTGGGAGGCATTCTGGGTGTTGAAGAAATAAATTTCTGATTTTTCTTTGCTTACCTCTATTCCTGAGGCCCCTGTGAAATCTTTAAGAATTTCCATTATTTTTTTTGCTTCTTTAAGAGTTGCCTGTCCGTATAACATAACATCGTCAAAAAACTGTTGATGAGTTAGAGGTAGGTCATTTCCCCATAGTCTTAATCTCTTCATTTGTTCTTTGTTAACTTTTTCTTTTATAAGTCTTCTAAGTCCATCCACTGCTAGGATGAACAAAAACGGTGATAGCGAATCACCCTGCCTAAGTCCTCTAGATGGATTGAAGGCTTCTATTGGAGATCTGTTTAATAGAATTGACATTACTGGCATAGTGACCATTGACATTACCCAGTTAATCCATCTATCATCAAAGCCGTAAGCCTTGAGTATACGTTGCAGGTATCTCCCGCTTAATCTATCATAAGCTTTGCGAGGTCGATTTTTATCACCATTCCTTTGGTTTTTGAATTCTTCAATGAGTGAATTGCTTCTTGTGCTACTATTATCCTATCTACTATTTATCTGTCTTTTATGAACCTCGTTTGTTGCAAGGATATTAGATCTGATAGTATTGGTTTGAGACGGTTCACCATAATTGTTGAAAATAATACTAAGAGGGGGGGGGGGGAATCAGTATTATCTAGTTTCTTTTAACAAATCTTCCTTATTACCTTTGATTATTTTTGCATATCAGTACCATAAAATAATGACATGCACAAGAAAAACAGACAGTCACATCAAAGAACACCAGATATAAGGTGAACCCAATGTGGGTGAAACCACCTGCGCAATATCTCTATCTTCTTTCAAATTAGAACTCTTTACATGATCTTGTACTGGTGCAGTCCTTACAGTACGCAGCCACCTGCAGAGAGCTAAAACTCTCTCTCGTTTTCCAGTCTCTCCTGGAAGGGAGCTACAACCCCCTACTTCTTTTCTTACAAGGACCACTTTTCATAAATTTTCAAACTGGATCCATAAACATCAAATGATCATCAAGTACCAGTAAATCACCCAGTTAACCAGATCCACAATAATAGTAAACTAAACCTAGAACACTTTATCAACATAAAAATTAGTCAACAAAAGATCTTAAGACAGATACGCAATTTTCCTTTTTCTGGCCTGCGTCGCTACGCACTTCACCCTCTGCTTCTCTGCGTATACCTGCAAAGTTCCTTCTGCTGCACTGCGTGCCCACGCACTGCTTCTTCTACCGCGCTGCGTATAGTACGCACCCAGATGCATTATTGCGCCGCGTACTGCCACAGTAGTCACACACCCAGATGCACTATCGCGCCGCGTACCTGTACTGTGCGTACGCACCTGAACCACTGCTGCTCTGCGTACCCACGTAGTTCGCCTGTTTCTGCGCTGCGTACCCACGCAGTCACCCTTCTTCTGCTCTGTGTACCCACGCAGCTCGCCTGTTTCTGCACTGCATACCCACGCAGTCACCCTTCTTCTGCTTTGCGTACCCACACAGCTCGCCTGTTTCTGCTCTACGTACCCACGCAGAGGCACCGTTAAACACCTGTGTACTTCAGATTAGGGCCGAATTTGTAGATCACCAGTGTGCTACAGTTAGACAGATTCCCAAATCTGATCAAGCGCTCGAGAGATCACCCTTCACAGATTCGCTTTCCACTTCGCTTTCATATAGATCAAGCTTTTGAAACAATAACCCAAATATTTCAGATCTTAAGATATTCAACCCAAAAGCATGCTCAAGCCAAATGATCTCCTTTGCTTTATATAGGCAAGCTCTTCCTCAAATCATGGATCAATACCATGAGCCAAAACCATAATACAACAAATACCGTCGGCTAAATACCAAAGATTAAACATAAGAAACCCCACGCGTGCTTTTCTCTGCCTTGAAATGAGTGCATTGGGGGTATGCACCTCCTGAACGGTTGACCTGCGTGTCTGGCCGCGGTCCCTACACGGCGTACCTGCGGGTATGCATATTCTGAATTGTTCTCCTGTGTACTTCTTAATTCTCATCATATTGAGAGCCTTGCCATGGGCGTTGCCATCAAGTACAACATCTGTAACATATAACCATACCAGAAACGTAATGCCAACAATCTCCCCCTTTGGACTTGATGGCAACCTCAAAAACTTCAGCGATATTTGATACCATTCTCCCCCTTTGAAATCAAGGGCAAAGGGTTATGCTCCCCCTAAGAACATGCTCCCCTTGAATATGAACCAGATCTGCAAAGAAGAACCATAATCCACCAGACATCATCAATGACCAAGAAAGAGATAGAGACATATTGCAGCTATATTCATACCAGCTCCCATGATCTCCTTTTGTACATCCTCCATAATGCAAACAATGCATTATATTCTCCCCCTGAACCTGTGCCGCAACCCAGCACATGTACGCATATACCCCAGATGAATCATGCGTACAACCAACAATCAGAAGAGTCTCAACAATAAGATGATGCATCAACAACCCCCAGCTTTTGCCTGAGGTATTCAAAAGTCTCCCTGGGCAATGGTTTGGTGAGAATATCAGCAACTTGTTCCTTAGAAGGAACATACTCCAACTTGACCTTTTGTTCAAGCACTTGTTCCCGGAGAAAATGATACTTGATTGGTATGTGCTTGGTTTTTGAATGCATGATGGGATTCTTTGAGATGCTGATTGCACTTGTGTTATCGCATAAGATAGAGATAGGTGGTGTACAAGTGATTTGAAAATCCTGCAAGGTCTGCATCATCCAAAGGAGTTGAGTGCAGCAAGATGCAGCAGCAACATATTCCGCTTCAGCTGTAGATAAGGCAATCGAACTCTGTTTCTTGCTGAACCAAGATACTAATCTGGAACCCATAAAGAACGCACCACCACTTGTGCTCTTCCTGTCATCCACGCTTCCGGCCCAATCTGAATCTGTATAAGCATGAAGTGTGAGATCTGTATCTCTAGGATACCATAAGCCATAATTTTGTGTCCCTTGAAGATATTTGAAAATTCTCTTCACTGCCTGAAGATGAGTCTCCTTTGGATTTGCCTGAAATCTTCCAACTATTCCTACTGCATGCATGATGTCCGGTCGGGTACCTGTCAAATAAAGTAGACTTCCGATCATAGATCTGTAGGTTGGTTGATGTACTGCTGCAGATTCATCATTTGCACTGAGGCTACATCCTGTGACCATGGGTGTACATACTGGTTTTTCATCTTCCATGCCATATTTCTTCAAGATCTGTTTGAGATACTTGGTTTGAGATAAAAAGATTCCTCCTTCCTTTTGTTGGATTTGCAAACCAAGGAAATATGTCAGTTCTCCCAGCAAGGACATTTCAAATTCTTTCTTCATGACCAAGGAAAGCTTTGACTCATGTCTTCTTCATTGCTGCCAAAAATAATGTCATCTACATACACAACAAGTATTAGCAATTTGTCATTTTCAATTTTTATATAAAGATTGCTATCTGCTGATCCTTTTGAAAAACCTTGTTGATGAAGATATTTTTCCAAATGATAGTACCAAGCCCTTGGAGCTTGTTTGAGCCTGTAGAGAGCCTTTTTCAATCTGCATACAAGATTTGGATCATTTCCAAGAATGAACCCATCTGGTTGTTCAATGTATACTTCTTCTTCCAAGTCTCCATTCAGAAAGGCTGATTTCACGTCCATTTGATACTTTGAAGTTTTGAAAACTTGAGAGAGCAAGGAACATTCAGATGGCCTCAAGTCTTGCAACAGGAGCAAAGGTTTCTTCAAAGTCTCTTCCTTCTTGCTGCGCATACCCTTTACAAACAAGTCTGGCCTTGTTTCTAATTACTTCTCCATTTTCATTCAATTTATTTTTGAAGACCCATTTTGTTCCGATAACATTCTTATCCTTTGGTCTAAGAACCAGTTCCCAAGTGTTGTTCCTTTCGATTTGCTCAAGTTCTTCATCCATTGCTTTTATCCAACATTCATCTTTGCATGCCTCTTTCACATTTTGTGGTTCAGTAGAGGAGAGTAATGCCAAATAGCTTAAGGCTTCTGCAACTGTTCTTCTTGTTTGTACACCTGCTTCTTTCTGCCCCATAATCTGAGATTCTGGATGATTCTTCTGAACATATCTGGATGGAGTCTTTTCTTCTATTATTGTCTGCTCCTCTGGTTCTTCTTGAGGTTCTTCATCATTCTGTTGTTGAGGGTAGCCTTCATCTTCTTCGATGTCTTCATGATGTACTTGTCTAGGGATGTATTCCTTCTCATCAACCACTACATCAATGCTTTCAACAATTCTGCCAAGTATTTTATTGTAGCACTTGTATGCTTTGCTATGTGGAGAGTAACCAAGAAGAATGCCTTCATCTGCTCTAGGTTCAAGTTTTGCCAAGCTGCTCATCAGTATTCTTAATATAGCATTTGCTCCCAAAGATTTTGAAGTGCTTTACCGAAGGAGTCTTACCATTCCAGAGCTCATGAGGAGTTTGAGTGCTGTTCACCCCGACATTTGTTTTGTTTAGAATAACAACCGCAGCATGAGCAGCTTCACCCCAGAAAGTTGCAGGAGTCCCTGATTCATCAAGCATAGCACGAGCCATTTGTTGGACTGTTCTGTTCATTCTTTCTACAACTCCATTTTGCTGAGGAGTTCTCGCTGTAGAGAATTCTCTTCTTATCCCATGCTCTTCACAAAAATCAAAAAATTCATTTCAAGTAAACTCCCCACTTCTGTCGGATCTGAGGCACTTAATTTTGTGACCCGATTCATTTTCAGCCAAGGCTTTGAAGGCTTTGAATTTTTCGAATGCTTCATCTTTGTGCTTCATAAGTCCTAACCAGACAAACCTGGAGAAATCTTCAGTGAATGGTATCAAGTATTCTTCTCCTCGAGGTGTTCTTTTTCTGAAAGGACCACATGTATCTGTATGTACTAGCTCAAGGGGCATGCTAGCTGATCCTTCTTTTTCTGGAAAGTTAGTTCTGGTTTGTTTTCCAAACTGACATGATTTTCATATGGTGTTGTCTGGAATTTTGATATTTGGAAGATCGCGAACTGCCTGGTATTTGCATGCTTTCCTTATTTGTGAAAGGCTTAGATGTCCCAACCTCCGGTGCCATAACTAGTGCTCATCATCCTTGCTTAAATAACATTGTTGTTGTCCTTCTTCAAATATGTATAGATTATTTGGAGTTCTTCTACCTTTGATCAGTATTTCACCTGTATCAAGATCACGAACCCTACATCGATTTGATCTAAATATTACCTCGGTTCCTTGATCACACATATGGCTGACACTCAGAAGATTATGCTTCGATCCATCAACATACAAAACATTTCTAGGTTTGACCTTTTCCTTTAACTGAGCAGTGCATTTTCCTTTTATAGCTGCAGGCGTATCATTTCCAAACAAAACTTTCTTTCCTTTTTCTAGAGCAGAATATGACTCAAGTTTTTCTTTATCACCTGTCATATGCTTCGAACATCCACTGTCAATGTACCATAGATTTTCCTGTCCCTCTGCATAAAATGCTATCCCACATCTTTCTGTTTGTGGTTCCTTTATTCTCCATGTTTTGGTGCTTGAGGCTTGTTCCTTTCTCTGTTGAAACGTGCTCTTGCATTCAGAGTCTTCATGACCAAAGTTATTGCAAATAGAACATTCAACTTCATTTTCAAGAACCGAAAAGTTGTTATCGGTCCTTTTTGTAATCCCGGTGATACTTCTTTGTTTTTGGGCTTCCCTAGTCATGATTGTTTTATATGCAACACATTGAGCTGCTTTGTGACCAAAGTTATGGCAAGAAAAGCATTGTCCATTGAAGAAACTTCTGCGGTTATCGAATCTACCAGCCAATT
>APFE030115640.1:0-57367 GCA_000404065.3 Pinus taeda | reverse complement strand
TTTGCACGTTTTACCTGATCATCTCCTTCATAGCTCAGAAAAATCTTGTCCCATATTTCTTTTGCGGATTTATACTGCATAACTTTCACAAATTCTGATTGAGATAGGCATCCTAGAAGAGTATTGACTGCCTTTGCATTTGTTTCATATTTCTTTTTCTTTGCTGGATCTGTAGGAGTAGCTAATGGAAAAGTAGACCCTGTTTCTATGATGTCCCAAACTTCAGTACCCAAAGATTGAAGATAGGCAGTAACTCTTACCTTCCAATATACGAAGTTTGTCCCATAAAAAATCAGTGGCCCGATCGATGCTTCCCTCTCATAGTTGCTCATGATAATGGATCTTCCTTCAAGCGATCAAGCTCCCTCAGAAGGACCTGCTCTAATACCAATTGTTGGAAATAATACTGAGAGGGGGGGTGAATCAGTATTATTAAGTTCTTTTAATAAATCTTCCTTAATTACACCTTGAATTATTTTTGCATGTCAGTACCATAAAATAATGAGCATGAACAAAGAAAACAGATAGTCACACCAAAGAACACCAAATGTAAGGTGGAAACCCAATGTGGGTGAAAACCACCTGCTGCAATATGTCTCTATCTTCTTTAAAATTAGAAACATTTTTTTTTACAAAGGTTTTGTACTGGTGCAGTCCTTTACCAGTATGCAGGCTGCAACATGCAGAGAGCTACAAATCTCTCTCGTTTTCCAGTCTCTCCTGCAAGGGAGCTATAACCCCTTACTTCTTTTCTCTCAAGGATCACTATAAATTTTCAAACTGGATCCATAAAACATCAAGAGATCATCAAGTACAAGAAAATCACCCAGTCAACTGCAATAACCAGATCAACAGTAACAGTAAACTAAACCGAGAACATCTTATCAACAAAAATTCAGCCAACAAAAGATCTTAAGACAGATATGCAGTTTTTTTTCTTTCTCTGGTCTGCGTGCGTACACACTTCACCTTCTGCTTCCCTGCGTATACCCGAAGAGAACCTTCTGCCGCACCGCGTACCCTCGCACTGTTTCTCCAATCAAGCTGCAACTGTTACTGCAGACACACACCCACTGATACTATCGTTCTGCGTACTACTACTGTAGCCACGCACCCACAGATGCTATTGCGCCGCGTACCTACACACCTGCGGCTTCTGAACCACTGCGTACTTTCCCTGTGCCTACACACCTGAACCTCTGTCGCGCTGCGTACCCATGCACTGCGCCTTCTTCTACTCTGCGTACCCACACACTTCGCCTTCTCTTGCTCTGCGTACCCACGCACTTCGCCTTCTTCTGCTCTGCGTACCAACGCACTTGCACCGTTAACCACCTGCGTACTTCTGATTAGGGCCAAAATGGCAGTCCCCCAGTGTGCCACCGATAGTCAGACACTCAGATCTGATCATGCGCTCGAGAGATCATTCTTCATAGATTCGCTTTTAACTTCACTGGAACAATAACCCGATATTTCCGATCTTAAGATATTCAACTTGCAAAAGATACTTAGCCAAGTGATCTCCTTTGCTTTATATAGGCAAGCTCTTCCTAAAATCATGGATCAATACCATAGATAACCGATACAAGCGGCCTAAAAACATGGGGCTCAATAATAATAATAAAATAAAGCAATACCATAGGCCAAAACCATAGAATCAAGATCGGCGGGCTAAATACCACAAGCCAACCATAAGAAACCCCACGAGAGCATGCTTTACTGCCTTGAAGTGTGTGCACTGGGGTCCGCACCTTCTGAATGGGTAACCTGCGGGTATGACTGCACCTCCTGTATGGGCATCCTATGGGTCCGCACCTTTTGAACCATTCACCTGTGAGCCTCTTAATTTCCATCATTTTGAGAGCTTGAATAGACCATTGCGACTTGAGTGAGTTTCGATCAAGTACAACATCTGTATCATAGAGCCATACTAGAATCATAATGCCAACATTCTTCTGTCATTGCAATCTTCCATACTTGTTTTTTACACTTTTATCCTAGGTAGAGTGTTCTGACTCAATGAGTTTGGTGATATAAGCTACATAAATAGAGTATATTTTGGGTCTTTTTCTTTATTTGAATGCTCCTTTTGTAGTTTCATGTCCTTAAACTTCTTGTAGATTTTTTCTTAGCCAATATGGTCTATTTCAAGTTTCTAGAATTAAGATAGGTTATACTAGTTTGCTTGGTTCTTCCAGTTCTTCAAGATGGCCAGTTTTGGGTTCTTTAGAGTTGATGTGTTTTGGACTATCTTCATTGGGAAAGTCTAGTTCTTTTTCTTCATCAACAACAATAGGGATATATTTATCCTGCTTGAATGTAACACATTAATCAAATGTGACATCTATACTTACCTCAATATGACGTTGTTCTTTGACGTAGATTCTATATTCTTTAGATGAGTTACTATAACGAACAAAGATTCCTTTGATACCTACAAGATCCAACTTCCTTATTTTCTCCTTGGGAATTTGAATGTAGATTTGAAATCCATAGATTCAAATGTGATCAACATTAGGATTATTTCTAGTAAAATATTCTTCTAGAGTTATATCACCAAGAATTGTTTTAGGGCTTCTATTGTGAATGCATTATTCATTCATCGCGGCTTCTCCCCATGAGAATTTGTGAATATCTTGACAATGTAACATGATTCTTAATCCCAACTTCTTTACAAAAGGCCACAAGTTATCAAATTTTAAGGTCTTGATATTCAATTATGTTAAATTCTCAACTCATGCTTTCAACCCTTGGATATTTTCAAATACCTCATCTTTAGAATTCAAGAAATATATCCATTCTTTCTAGAATGATGATCAATAAATGTTACATAGTATTGAAGACCACCAAGTGAATTTTTAGGCATATAAACATAAACACCAAAATGGATTAGGTCAAATATATCTTTGGATCCTGAGTTACTATTGTAAGATAGCTTCTTCACATTTTTATAAGGGAAAACCCTTTAGAAACTCCTTCGTATTCTTCTTTCAATTAGGGCATACCTATAACAATTTCAGTAAAAGATGGAAATATTTTGTAATGGACATGGACATATCTTCTATGCCACAATTCACATGGATTTATTTCAATGTGTGCTAAATCTTAATCAGGAGAAGTTAGAAGAGTATACAACCTCTCCTCATGAATCTCAATAAATTTAGCATTATCTATACTACATCTCGTAGCCAAAACAAACTTTTTGACATTAAAAATGTTTTCACGACCCCTTATCTTCAAAACAATAAATAGAGAGTAAATTATTTTCAAAATTGAAACATAGAGGATTATGTTGAGATGAATGTTCCTACTAGCTTCTAGCTCGTTGGAGGTAGATCTAATTCCTCTGACTAGATATCTAGTTTGTTCTTAAAGTTTAGCTTTGTTAGAAGAAATTCCTTTTGATAGGGTGTTAAGATATCCAAGTTCACCTGTCATATGCCTTGAATCTCCACTATTGATTTTCCAAGTGTTGTCATCTTCAATTGAACCTATAAGAGCAGAGTATAAATTTCCATCCTTCACTCTTTAAGATAATTTAGAAGCATATTCAGTGATATATATTTTTATGGATTTAAGGATAATACTTAGGTACTTGAGAAATTCCTTAATGAACATGTATGTTAAGGGAGAGAAAGAGTTGCTAAAAATATGTCTGCAATCAAGAGTACTAGAAAAATATGATCTCCAAGTTTCCTTCATTCACCTTATCTCTCATACCATGTTGAGAAACGAAGTACAATATAGATTAATTATCGATTACTCTTACTTATAATTACTTTTGAATGTTAGGTTTTATTCTTCATCAATCAATTATACAAATGTACAAAATTTAAAGGTCATAAAGAGACAAGAGACACCCAAAATTTTTGTTACTAGCTAAGGAAAATCATGACAAGGGGAAAGCCCAATAATCCTTCTCTCATAGAATCATATCAAGATGACATATCCAAGACCCAGTTCATCATAAATAGTCCATGTTTAAACCCTCCTCCATGTCCCCTCCAATAGTCAAAGTTAATTTTGGTCATCTTTCTCAAAATCTAGACAAAACAAAGATTTTTGGCCCTCCAATAGAGGTTGAATTTCAGCCCTATAATACGTAGAAGCATTTTCACATGCACATTTTCTTTGGGAGGAAAACTTGGGTTTCTCTTTATCCTTTCACTTATTTCTCTCTCCTTTGACTTCATCCCTTTTCCATATTTTCATAGTGCAATAATAGATAAATAATGTGTTGATGAATTATGTCTCCGAGAGGTTTAACTTGACAGACATATATAACTTTCTAGGAGCGTTGAATGGGTGCCATTAGGCCGACTTTAAGATTGTTGTGGGGTTATCACATAAAAATAAAAAATGATTTCTTTTCCCTTCAAATTTCCAGATTGGACATGAGTCAAATAAATATTCTCTTGAATCAAGTAAATTATTTTGACTCTTTTTACTCTAAGCATGAAGAACATGCTTTAACACAATAAATATAATAAATACATTAATGAAAATATCTATATTATGAAAATTGAAACTAGATACAATTTCAGAATTTACCACTATACTTGTAGTCCCTTGGAATTTAGTTCTAAGACGCTTGTAACTTTTTAAGGTCCAAATCTAATTTGCCTAAGAAAATTTTTCATAGAGTGACTTATGCTCATATATGACTACATGATTCCTTGTAAGGTTTTGGCTATCAAAGCTATTATTGACCAGGTTTCTACGCCTAGAATAATTCCATGTTACTAAATATTGTATCTTTAGGTGATATTAAATTCTATAGGCATATTTTGTAATTATTAGAGTGTTTTTCCCTCTATATACCAATACATAGATGGTGAATTTTCCCTACCATACGTACTTTTATATGAAATACATAGGAATTAACAGAATCCTAATAATAACTTGATGCTCTTTTATTATGCACTATATAAATTAATTATAGATTTTCTATAAATAAATCTTGTTCAACAATTAACTGGGTATAATATTTTAATAGGTATAGAATGCATAAATATCATACTTATTACCATGCATCATTTTCAAAATGAGTTTTTATTTTCTTGTATACTTATCCAAATAGAAAATAGCTATTACACAATCACCTATCCTATTTTCTTCCATTAACAAACATAATTTGGCCACCTCCATAATGAATCTTCCTATGTTATTCATAAAAAAATTACAATATCACTTGAATACTTTCCAAATTCTTTAATATTCATGCATATATAACATTTTTTTAGTTTCCTATTCACATAGTGTTTTTTTCAAGACTCATGTATTTTTGTAAGAATTTACAGGTAAGTTCCTCAAATAGAACACTAAAGGACACCGCTCAGAAATAGATCACAAATCAATACACCAATGTTCTTGACATGGTTAAAACCCTCAAAGAGGGAAACAATCAACGACACGAGCCAACACGACCACTTGAAGGAATTTATTAATAAAATAAAGAAATTTTACATAAGCCTCTCTCATGAATGGTCACCCTACAAATGACCCTCCATACTCTTTAAATAAAGATCATGGGCTAATCAGGTGTTAAGCCACAGATCAAGTTTCGGTAATATCAAGGAGAGAATGAACCGTCGGATCACTTCATCTCTAGAACATATCATGACCCTTGGATTGGAACTTACAAATGTAGATAGTAAGGAAATACACTTTAACTAACTCTACACTAGACCAAGTTATACTTAACTATTTCCTATGTGTCGGAATATCCTAACACCCCCCCTTAAGAAGAACATGGGATGGGATTGAAGGATGTACAAATATGACAAAATAGGAGAAGGAAGGAGGCATTAGAGCCTATCCCCCATTAGTGAAAACTTCCTAAACTCCAACCATAAATCAAATTTTAGTAAAATTTTCCTCTATGAGAGACTTTGTAAAGATGTTTGCAACTTGATCATCAGTTCAACAATATTGCACTTCAAGAACATAATCATGAATGGGCTTTCTGGTCAAGTGCATGTGTAGCTCAATGTTTTTTCTATGTTGATGTTGGAATGGATATTTGCATAGTTGAATGGAACTTTGATTATCACACCAAATTGTTGTTTGATATTGGTGCTAAAAACCAAACTCTGAAAGGATCTAATGAAGGCACAGGGCTTCCTTACTAGCTTCTATGGCACCGCAATACTCTGCTTTTGTTGAATAAAGAGAAATGACACTTTGTTTCTTGCAAGCCCATGTAATAGGTCAAGAACCAAGATTGAACACATAACCAACAGTAGACTTCCAATCATCAGGGTCACCAACCCAATAGGAATCAGTGAAACCAACCAATAGAGGAGATGCTTCTACACTGTAATGAATCCCAAACTAAATTGTACCTAGAACATAACAAAGTATACTTTTAGCTAATTTCCAATGACTTTCATGTGGGTTTTACATAAATTGAGGAATAAGGCCAACAACAAAGGAAAGGTCAAGACGAATATGGGTCAGATACAAACGTTTTCCTACAAGTTGATGATATAAGGTAACATCAACTTCAGGGGAGGTACAAGTGACTGAAATTTTGGCTCCAGAATAAAAGGGAGAAGGGGCTGGCTTACAATCCTCCATGTGAAAATGGCATAGAAGATCATAGGCCTACTTGGACTAGGAAAGGGAAATACCTTCCTTGCATTGCAAGAGTTGAAGACCACGAAAATAATGCAAGTGTCCTAAGTCTGTCATTCCAAACTTCCTTTTAAGGCTAGACTTGACATGGTTTATAAGGCTGGGATCACTACCAGTAAGGATAATATCATCAACATAAAAAATAATAATGCTAAGAGACTTTCCCACTTTCTTGGTGTAGACAATATTATTAGAATGACACCTAGAAAAGCTAGTTTCTAAAATAAAGATATCCATATTGGCATACCAAGCTCGAGGGGCTTGCTCGAAACCATAAAATAATTTCTTCAGCCGACATACGAGGCTGGAGTCTGTTTGTATAAATCTAGTAGGTTCTTCCATATAGATTTTTTCATGGAAGTCCCCATGCAAGAAGGAAGATTTAACATCAAGCTGATGAACTTCCCATTTGAAAAAGGTAGCAAGGGAAAGAATAAGGTAGATGGAGCTCATTTTGGAAACAGGGGAGAACTTTTCAGTATAGTCAATGCCTTCGACTTGTGAAAACCCCTTAGTAACAAGACGAGATTTATGCTTATCAACATTTCCATCTGGTCCATACTTGGTTCTATAAACCCATTTGCATCTAACAAGTTCATGTCCGTTTGGAAGAGGAAACAGATTCCATGTATCATTTTCCAATAAAGAATGATATTCTTCATTCATAGTTGTGTCCCAATCTGGATGGCTTGAAGCTTCTACAAAGGTGTTAGGCTCATAATTCCTAAGCTTGAGCTAGTAAAGAAGAGGCTCTTTGAACTGAGAACGTGTACGCCACTGATCTGTAGGATCACCGGCAAGAGAACCTACTGCATCCTGAGTAGGTGGCACATCCATCATCACTGTCATCATCTGAAGAAGAAATATTTTTAGAAGTGAAAGGGATAGAGAGAGGTGGCACATCCACCAAACTAGGCTGATAGGCCGATATATTTTCAGTAAACTTTACATCTCTTCTAATAATAACATTTTTGGACTTAAGAGGAATAAGTCTACATCCTTTGACATGTTCAAAACATCCAACAAAAATATATTTTTCACTCTTAGGTTCTAAAGCTTTATGTTTCTCATCTCGAATATGGGCCCGTGCTTCACTTCCAAAAACATAAAAGTGACTTACATATGGTTTAATTGAGCTCCATGCTTCTTCTATAGCGATACTATTTAAAACCTTAGTGGGAGTGCGATTTACTATGTAATTTGTACAGTTAATTGCTTCTTCCCAAAATTAATACTAAGTCCTTTAGATTGAAGCATACAATTAGCCATTTCCTTTAAGGTGCGATTCTTCCTTTCAGCTACACCATTTTGTTGTGGAGTATATGGAATAGTATGTTGCATTTGAATTCAATTCCTAGTGCAAAAGTTGATGAATTTATTGTTAACATATTCTTCGGAATTATGAGATCTTAGCTTAAGAATTTGATGTCCAGATTGTTTTTAAACAAAGGCCTTCAAGGCTAAGAACATGTTAAATACTTCACTCTTGAGTTTTAAGAAGTATACCAACTACATATGGAGAAATCGTCAATGAATGTTAAAAAATACTTGTATCCATAGAATGAAACAACTAGAAGTGGACCACATAAATCACTATGCACAAGCTGTAAATGGGCTGAGCCGTGCCAAGAGGCACATTTTTCAAAATTATCCTGATGATGTTTTCCAAGTACACAACCGAAGCAAACATAATCTCTGTAAGATACCATTGGAAGACTTGTCACCATATTTTCTTTACATAGTTTCAGAAGGGAGCGATAGTTTAAGTGACCAAATCACTCATGCCAAATTTTGCTCACTTCATCATTATGAGCAACAAATATCGAGGGAAGATTTGATGACCCAAAGTCGTTAATCTTATACAACCTTGTAGAATCATCAACAATGCTAGTAGCTAAAATCTATCTACGATCTCTTAGGTCCTTAATTACAATATCGTGATGTAAAAAATCAACTATTTTACCTTCACCTGAATGCGTTATCTAGTATACAGATAAAAGGTTGCAGGATAAGTTTGGAACACATAGTACATCATTCAATTGACCATTTTCTATATGAACAGCTCCAGTCCCTACAACACTAAGAGATCTATCATCACCAACATATATATTTTTTCATGTTATAATCATTTAGATAAGAAAACATTGGTTTGTTTTTGGCCATGTCATAAGAAGCTCTGGAATTAATGAGCCACTCATGAGCATGAGAAGAAGAAGATACATTTAGTGCATAACCAGATTGAGATGCTTGACAACCAGATGTTGAAACTGCTATTCCTGAAGATGAAGTTGAAGTTGAAGAGAAATCCAAATGGATGTTACGCTTGTTCATTTCACCTTCCAAGTCTTCCATTTTCTTAAAGCACTTGGATTCTAAGTGACCATTTCGATTACAAAAGTGGGAATTTCTATTAGTCTTCTTCCCTTTGTTTTTATTTGCCTTATCATTTTATTGAAATGATTTTTCATTTTAAGACTGAAATTACATAGGACCCTTGTTTGGTCTATGACCATTCTTTCTAGGATATTTCTTCTTAGGATTCTTTGAATTTGGTTGTTGTTGGGTGACTAAGTATTTATTAAAAGAGTTTCTAAGATTAAGAAGACCGAGATATAAGAGATTTTCTTGTTATCTTATATCACAAAAGTCATCAAAAGAGGGGGACTTGTAGTCTTGTCCTTTAGAAATAAAGGATTCTCTAGTAGAATGGAATGTGGAAACAAACACAAAGTAGGCTATCCCAACTTTGTAAGAATGGACTAGATAAGGCTGTCATATTATTTCTTAACCTTAACACCTTCCAAGAGAAGTCTATGGGTCTTGAACTAGGACAAAAAAAATTCATTGGAAGAAAAATAATTGGGGTCCAATGTAAGAAACTCTTTTTCAGGCGATTGTCTCTAATTTCAATTTTAATTCCAAAGACTTTAGTGAGCTTTTTCGTTGTTTCATTAGGAGTATCAAGTTTTGCGATATGGAAATTGAGGTGTAGAGAAATAGACATCCCTATCAACCCACGTGCTTGAGATTGCCTATTTTCCTATTTTGCTTCCTTATCTTCATCTTAAGGTTTGGTTTCTTGACCTGAGGCTATTATGTAAAGATCTTTACTTTTATGTAATTCCACAATGTAGGACCACCATTGGAAGTAGTTGGTGTTGTCAAGAATAAATTAGCACGGAATTTCCATTTTCACAAAAATTAAATCTATATATGCTAAAACTAAGTGTTTTAATGGAAATAACTTGAAAAATAAGCTTGATTAGAAAAAATGGCTCTAAAAACGACTTTTGGATGAAGAAGTTATGGATTTTTGAAAAAAAGTTGTTGAAGATGTCGATGAAGTGTGTGAATATGCGGAAGTGAATGATAATGTTATAATTTTAAAAAATCCCTCCCCTTTCAAAACTTAATTTAATTAGTTCACATTAAAAAAAAATATGTGAACCGCTTTTATAAATATGTAAAAGTCACTTTTACAATGGTACTTTAAGAGCTACCCACTAAATTATAACTTAAATAAAAGATAAAGAAACTTTAGAATTACAAGTGACTCACTTTTTAGACTAGGTGAGAACACTTTTACATAAAGTAACTTTAAAACATAAGTTACATGTGCTTTTTGAAAAAGTAACTCAAGAAAAAGAAAGACTTTAACTGAAGACCTCTATTCTCATAAAGTAACTTTGGACCAAGTGAGACAGTTTATAAGGTTAGCAATTTTTGGAAAAGACGAACGGTTTTTTTTTCGGGTGCATGCTTACTTGAAAAATTCTTCTTTTCCTACAAAACAAAACAAAAAAACCCAAAACGGACATACAAAAAGAAAACAAACCTTACGGCTTGAAGTTAGCTTTAGCCGGAAACTAAATATTTTCCTCAATGTTTCTGATTTTCCGAGATCACACTAAGGCACAATGGAAAAGAGCATATGCATGAGAAAAATCATCTTTTATGTTTCTGGTTTGCCTAGATTGTACATAGTCATGGGGCAAACAGAATACACAAAAATTAAAAGTATAGATCCAATAATAAAAAAATGGAGGGATAAATAAGCCGAAATAAATAGAGAGAAAACAAATAAAAACTACAAATAAACATTGCATACCTCTAGATCTTAAAAATGACGTAGCTAGGGCTACCTGAAAGATTTTTGCGTGAATCGAAAGGGGTTCCTCACTAGAGAATATTCTCCTAACAGAATAGAGCAGTCATCTTAACCCGAAAGCAATCAAAGACAATAGATGTAGGAAACGACAATCGGATGTAGTTGTACCGGCTTCAAATTTGGATCACCATTGGATGCAGCCCTCAAATAGCTTTGGTACCATGTAGGAATTTATAGCGTAAGATCCTAAGTAAGAAGACAAAATGACACTACTAACAAACTTATCATAGATCAATACACCAGTATTCTTGACATGGTTAAAACCCTCAAAGAGGGAAATAGTCAATGGCCTGAGCCAACACGGCCACTTTAGGCAATTTATTAATAAAAGAAAGAAAATTTACATAAGATTCTCTCTTGAATAGTCACCCTAAAAATGACCCTTCATTCTCTTTAAATAGATATCATGGACCAATCGAGTGTTTAGGCATGGATCAAGTGTCGGTAATATCGAGAAGAGAATGAACCGTCGAATCACTTCATGTCTAGAACATATCGTGACTATCAGATTGTAAGTTGAAAATGTACATAGTAAAGAAACACAATTTAATTAACGCTACACTATACCAAGTTATAATTAAGTATTTCCTAGGTGTGAGAATATACTAACAGTTACAAAGAATATACTTGACTTAATGTCCCTAATTAACTACACTTTCCACATAATCCATGCAATTTATAGAAAAAGTATGGAATGTATCTCTCAGATATAATATGAAACTTACACAAAAGATAGATGTATGTGAGTGAGGCCTGTAAATGTAATTTAGCTAACATGCTCCATCCTACCAATGACTTGGTGTGGGTTCTACAATCCAACACCCCTTGTGCCTTAGGTTTTCATGGTGTCGGCAATATTTTGTCTTCTAATATCTCTTCGTATGTTCTATTTTCCTCTTGTTTTATTTTTAGTTGGGACCCCTTCTCTCCTAGTTCCCAACACATGTGGCAACATATTTCCCCAGTTGTGTGCTATCATTAATGTTTAGGCCTTTTCACTAACCGAGCATACATTCCTTTCATGTATAGTCTTTATTTTTAGTTTTAGTTTGTATATTATGGAGAAAATGGAACAAAAGAGGTAGAAATGTAGTTACTGGCACGTGACTTATTTCTTCATAATAGACACTACTAGAATCAACTCTCACCTTCAATATTTGACACTTGTTTGATACACTTGTCCTCTTCTAGGACTATAATCACCAGATTAACTAACAAAAGTATCCACTTTATCACCCACGTTTTTCTTATATAACATTAACATGATTCAAAAAGAAAATATTGTATTTATTACTACATATTCAAAGGTACACCATTAAAATATTGAAGTATAGTCTTAGCCCTCCTAACCCTTGTCTCAGCAGTAAAATAATTATAAATCGCAATAAATTTCTGCAAATAATGTCATCAAATACAATCAATAGTGGTATTCGATTTCCCTCCCATTAATTTGAAAATCTTTCTTAATGTTCACTTTGCACTAATAAATTTTTGAAGAGTGAACAAAATTCCTCTCACCTTTTCTCTTCCACCTCCCAAGTGGACTCATTAGGATTGAACTACATCCATTGCACTTTAGCATGGGTAAATGCTCAATTTGAGAGTAAAGTTTCACTTCTATCTAAAATTTAATGGGCTTGACTTGAAACTAACCTTTTGGTTTGACTTGTATCACATTTCAATCAATGATATGAGTTGGATCATAAGAATATTTTTTCAAATGATATACCCAAAACACATTATGCACTTTTATATGGGATGGTAGTGCTAGCTAGTAGGCCACTGGTACTACTCTCGATAGTGCTTCAAATGGCCCATGGAACATAGATTCCAGTTTAGCACAAGTTCCAAGACTCAAGGTACTCTTATTTGGTCTAACTTTGATATAAACATGCTCTCCAACATTGTAGTCTTGGCGAACTAATTTCTTATCCACATAACATTTTTCTATCTTGAGTGGCTTTTAAGTTTTGTCTAACCTACTTAACCACTTCCTCTATACCTCTTAAGAGATTAGGTCCTAAAATATATTTCTCCCTTGGATAAATCTAGTCCAAGGGAGCATATCATTTTTGTCAATATAAAACTTCAAAATGACTCATATTTAAAGATTCTTGATAGTTTTTATTATATGAAAACTCAACCAAATACAGGTAATATTCTCATTTAGTGGGATGGTCAATTGCATACATTTGAAGCACGTCTTCAAGGATATTATTAATTCATTTAACATTTCCATTGGTTTAACAATGGTAGGAAGTACTAGAATTTAGTTGAGTGCCTAACGCTATAAGAATAACATTCCAAAAATGAGATGTGAAATTTTCATCTCTATCAGATGACTATTTTTAGCACTCCATGGGCTCTAAATGTCTCGTTCATGAATATTTCTTCTAGGCCAACAACCTTAAATGTTTATTGGACAAGTATTAAATGGGCTTCTTCAATTATCTTATCAACCACAACCATGATAGAATAACATTTCCACTAAGGGATAGGTAATGGATTTTGTAATTCAAGAACATGCTTGTTCACTAGTTTAACCTTTTGAAACTCAATACATTTAGCTAAGTTCTTTTCTACGTATTCCTTCATCCATGGCCAATAAAATTCCTTTATAAGTAATGTTATAAGCCTTTGGTAGATTAGATGACTATAAAGTGGCTTCATATGATTTTCATCTAGAACCATTTGCTTGTCTATGAAAATTTGGAATATAAATTTTGTTTTCAATGGTTAGGAAACCATCATTATTTAGAGCATAATTTGAATTTTCTTTTGGAGAATTTTCATTAAAAAAGTTTTCTTATATTTGTATGTACTCTTTATCTTATATGGTTGTTGACATAACCTATTCAATGAAATCTTTTTTGATACTACTCGAAGAAATTCTATGAATCTGATTGAGACTTTGACTAAGTGCATCCTCTAATTCTTTTCCATCCCTTTGATATGTTTTATTTAAAATCAAATTCAAGAAGGAAATCCCTCCAAATTTATTTCCCTGCATTTAAATATGGTTGACTAAAGAAATATTTCCTGCAAATAACTCTAAGTCATAAGCATCATAGTTCTTTTCATGCTCCTTTAGCTTCCTAGATTCTTAAAAAATAAAAGGATTGTATTACATTAGAGCCCCTCATAACCATTCCAAATAAATTCTATGCACAATTTATAGTGTTTATTGGGATAAAAAAATTCAAATGTGGGGGCTATAATGAAGAAATATTTTATCCTGTCAAAACTCTCTTGACATTTTTTGATCCATGTAAGTTTAGATCCTTTCTCCTGTAGCGATGTTATAGGATAAGGGAACTTAGAAAAACCATATACGAACATGTGATAATATTCTATAATTCCCATAAATGATTGAATATTATCCATGTCCTTAGGACCAGGTCCATTAAGGATTGCTTTGATCTTTGCAGCGTTTATCACAAATCCTTCATACTAAGTTTGATCTAGATAGAACTCACATTTACTAAAATTTTCATACAATTGATGCTCTTAGAGTGTTTACAACACTACTCTTAAGTGACGTTCATGCTCCTCTTGTGTTTTTCTGCAAATGAAAATGCCACCAATGAAGATTAGTACAGACTTATCTAATTTCTAGTTCAAAAGTTATTCATTAAAGGCATAAATCTGTCTAGGGCACTAGTAAGTTCTAAAGGAAGAACAACAAAATCATAATGGCCATATATATTCTTGAAATAAGTCTTATGGATATCTTCATCCTTATCTTTGATTTCATGGTAACCAAATCTCAAGTCTATCTTAAAGAACATTGTCTTCGCTCTTACCTAATCAATAAAATCATCAATTCTAGGTAAAGGGTATTTACTTTTAATTTTTAGTATGTTTATGTGTCTATATTCGACACATAGCCTAAAAGTACCATATTTTCTCTTAAAAATAGTACTAGTGTTCTCCAAGATGAGACACTTTCTCAGACATACTTCTTGTCCAGAAAATCCTAGTGTTGCATATTAGATTTTTTCAACTCTAGAAAACTTGTATTATAGGGTTCTCTTAACACTCGTGTTGCTCCACATACAAATTCTATCGTAAAATAAATGTCTCTCTTTGGCAGAAAACAACAAATTTCATCTGAAAAAACATCCTTCAATTCCCACACCACTGTAAAGTCATCCAAAGTAGTTTTTCTATTCTCTTTTGTTAAATCTTCCACCTATATCGCAAACAACTAATACTCATTCCTTGTGCATATCATTAACTACAATGTTGATATCTGTCTTATTATTATTCATTTGGGTATGTATGAGATTATCTCTTCTACTACCTCATCATTAGTACAAGTAACTATCTTTTTCAAGCATTTTATAATTTTCATATGACTTTCTAACTAATACATATCCACTAACACATCATATCACCCTAAAAGTAGGATGCTTAAGTTCATTTTTGGATTTAGGGAATTTAAATTGATAAACAAATTTCTAATAAGAATAGTAATTTTCCTTTCAGTACTAGTAGCTAATTTACTATCAAATTTTGTGAAAATGTGGTTGAAACTAAGATTCCCACATGTCTTTATTATATATGTGAATGGGAAGAAGATCTTGGACAGTTCACTTCCATCCCATGACAGGAAATTTTGAACCAAAACAAATTTCACCTATTAAAAAGGCACTGATAAAAAATGGAGGGTAAATCCTCGAAGCAACACTTCTTTTCCTTTTATACTCCATTTTTGTTCTTTCTAAATTATTAGAAAAAAATTGTGCCCAATTCATTATAGTTGCGTTTACAGCTACATCTATTAATGGCATTCATTCTGGCGATAATTTAGTGCTATCGAGTTTTCCAAATAGTCTACATATCATTCCCACTACAAAACTATGGGGGGGACAAATAGATGCAATAGAGTACATACCATTCATCTATTTATTTATTTTTCCCTCATTATTTGACCAGGTTTGGATGCATTCTATTGGGTATTTGTTCTCTTTTTCAAACTTCTCCAGGAACTTCTTGTTATAGATGACTTATGGCTCTCGTAGGTAGTACATAGGCTGCAGGTTGTCTGGGATAAAAGATCCCATAACCTTTTGGCTTATCGTCTTGAATTATCTGTCTGAGATGTTGACGTCTTCAATAACCCATTTGACAATGTCTGTTAGGGATTATCTTTGGACGCACAACTATGCAATGAATAAATGAGCATGTTGTCTCAAACATGGAGGCATCTCAGGAATCACAGCCATCAACTATAACCTTCATTTCCAAAATCCTTGGTTTCTATTCTTCCAGTATATTATACATGTCCTCCCACGTAGAGGTTCCTCCCTCTCTGATGTATGTAGTATCCATAAATAAAGGAGTCATTTCTAATTTCACAGAAATGACTACCTTACCTTTCTTCACCATTTCTCCCAACGATTTTCTCTAGGGAATTTTCCTGAATGTGAAGAACAACAACTATCAGATACACAAAGATGACAATGAACATGAAATGGAATAATCTGGATAACTTGTAAAGGTTACAAGTAGGGAGTTTTATTCAAATCAGCATAAGAAGACATCATATCATGTTAAATAGATTTTCACACATAAATGCAGTGAGGACTTACTAAAGTCTCACTAATGCTTCATTATCTCTTAGCTTTAATGATCATAAATGTTTGCATTGTAAGTTGGGAAGAAATCTTTTAGGGTGGAGAGCCTTTGAATTGCGATAATGTTGATTTTGCGACTTGCGAAGCAATATTGCAGATCGCAATATCACATTATTCCTTTTTTCTTTTCTTACCTTCCCTTATGTTTCTAGGAGATGCGAGATGTGAGAAACTCGTTTATTGCCTCAAAACATAGCTACTTGTCATGTTTTTCTACTAAAGACCTTTTTAATAACTAGTTGAGCTAAACATTTGTTTGTAATGTACCCAAGAAGTGGGTCTTGGCCTAGATCACATTTTACAATATCAACTGATGGTAAGTTTACAATGTTCTTTTAAGTGCCCGAAATGTGATGCAGTAAATTTTACGATGTCATCACAATTTGACATTTCGCTTATTTTGAGATAACCGTTTAAGGTGGGCTCTTCATAAATAGCGATATGCAATGCGAGACATGGTTTTGACGAGAAGAGCTTTAGGACTTAGTTTATATAAAAAATATGATAGTTTCAAGGTATAAAGCATGGAGTCCTCTTTGAATCCTTTTTCATTATATTTGGTGGGTTAGAAAGGTTTTTTATGATGCTTAATCACGTGATATGTGGAAAGGAAATAATTTACTAGTTCTTTTGAAGAAAGGTGTTTGATTGATATCTTACTTTATTACAAAATTAAATAATAAAAATACCTAAATGCTAAGTTTATTTTTGGAAGGATTTTTTTTTAAAGGGTCCCTATTTATTAATCTAATATTAACTACTGCTATTAATAAATAAGGGGTTGTTGAAGAGAACAACAATTGATGATTCACTTGGAAGAATCAGTTATCTCTTATAGTTTTTTGAAATTTCTAAAAACTTCCAAAATAAAGACAATTTTGAAAATTAAAATTACATATAAGGTGAAAAATACTGCTCATTAATAATAAAACAACATATACTTAAGTATCATTCTTTTGAGCTCGAAACCCTATATTGGATTGAGAATAGGATCTGAGAGATTTCCCGGGGTTAAAGACTGAAAAAGGACAATTGCTAGCGTTTCTAAAATATTATGCGTTGTCGTCACACTGCATAACAGAGATGGGGGCATCAGTGAAATAGAACTAAGTCTGCACAAGAAATTAGTAGGTAGGTCAGCTAAATCAAATACTCTATCAAGGATTTGGCTCCGTAATTAACCAGACAACAAATACCCTGCAATAGACCATTACCCACTCAGGACATGGGTGTGCTCTCCTTACCTGATTTAGAGGGATTTTTACTGTGTGCTGCATGGATCCATTGCATCAGGATATGGAGTGGAAGATATACCCCAGTACTAACCAGAACAGTTAGAAAACAACCATTTCTACCTTGGTTTCTATCATTCCATCATGCTCAAAGACAAAGGTGACCCATTCTGGCTGGAAGCAGTTGTGCGATTATGGGCCAAGTAGAATGAAGTGTCCCAGTTACCTCTCAAAATACCGAGGGTTTGCATCATTGATCGGAAGTCTCTTTTAGTTACCATGGTGGATCCAGCCAACACTGCCATGCCCTTAGAGGACTGGGTACTAGGGATGTTAATTGGTACCCTCGGCAATATGGCTCGGTTTTTGGAAAATGCACTCTGCCAGCCTAATCCAGATCACACACGAAGTGGGTAGTACTCAAAGCTCTGTGGTGCCCATAATCATACAAAGGATAGTGCCATCAAGGGGAGACTCATGACTAGGGCTTTCCAAGCCAAAACCACCGTGCATCAGGAGATTTGGGATCCCTTGATAAAAGCGGGCACTCGTACTCAGGACATTCAGATTGGGCCTCCGGAAAATGACCTCGTCAAGCCTGATCATGAGATATCAAGGCATTGATAGATTCCCACTTTTGAGGGTGCTTTGGGGTAGATAGAGAAGGAAGATCCAGTAAATTGAGGCTTGGACAAGGTCGATCCACCATGTATGAAGGCAGATCTGATGCAAAATATTTATCAGAACGATAGAAGGAAATCATTGTTGCGTACGAATCAGAAGAGGGATGAGTGTTCAAGAGTTAGAAAAAGGAGATCTAGATCAAACTGGGAACCCCAACAACATACCAAAATCTGATATATACAAGATTCAACTTGCAAGACCATCACTCACTTGAGGAGTATGGAGTCATTAAAGATTCAACTATCATTCTCAACCTAAGACTGTGAGGTGAATGGAAGGGTGCTAGCTCAAAAACTTCATGCTCCTTTCACGATGCAGTCAAAGGAAAGGAACCATTGCAAAACAAACTAGTACCCGCATCAGAGCTACCAAGCCCCTACATCGTGGAATAGAAGCCAGAATCACCAACGCTTATAGTATCTCTCCCAAAGGTAACTGATCTATACACAGATCTAGCCCACAATGTTGTTATATGTATATTTAATGGTTTTTGGCCAAAATCGAATACATTGGATCAATGGATCTTCTCATCATGGTTACTTAACAGTGAAATTTATCTATGCCCTAAGGGGTTTTTCATAGTTGGATTTAGCATAAAACAGGAACAAGATAACATCATCAATTAGGGGCCTTGGTTTTGGGGCAATGCTAGCCTCTTCATCACCCCCTGGTTCTCGGACTTCGATGCCAAAACCATGATAGTTTCAACAATGCCCGTTTGGGTAAGGCTGCATAACATCCCACTACATTTTTGGCATAAAAAAGTCTTAATAGCCATTAGGAACTCCTTGGGGATGTTCCTTAAATTAGATGAAGACAGAGCTATTCGGGGAATTTTCGCATATGGTAGGATATGTGTAGAAGTGGACCTGAGTCAAGGACTACCGGATCACATCACATTGAATTTTAATAATTCACTATGGACACAACTGGTTGACTATGAGAAGACAACATTCAGGTATTGTGGATGCTTGCAAATAGGGCACCTCGAATACACCTGTCCATTGGCCAGAAAGGAGCCTAAAGGGAATAAGAAACAACCGAGAAAACCCAAAGGTTGGTAGCATACCAAACTGCTGGAAGAGGATGAATTAAAGACTAAGCCTACATGCATGCAAATGAGAGAGGAAAACATAATATCGAAGGGCCTAACTTGGGGCAAAATAATTTGAAATAGCAACAAGAATTACAACTAGAAGTAAGTGGCACCAAACAACCACATGGTTCCGAAGGATCAGAATCTCACAAAGAACAACCAATGAATATAATTGAAGACAAGCTTGCCATTATTGCTCCCACTCCCAACATTGGTGGTTGGCGAAGATTGGAGAAGAAGAAGGGCAGGAAAGCATAGGCTAGTTAGATCAATTCTTCTTTTCTTCTTTTTTGTATTCTTTTGTTTCCTGGTTACATGAACAAGTCTTCTACATATGCTTTAAGCATCTACAAAATGTAATTTTCTTCATATCAATAAAATTACAACTTTTCTCTACGGGAAAAAACTATCATTCTTTTGATTATCATTTTCTCATAAGAAAGTGAATTTATCTACATCAATCATTACTTGGTTTTAAGGATAAAAACAGGGAGGCTCTTTTCAGATCATTTTTGGTATACTCAGTTTTCATAGGTAGGGCCTCTATTGCCAGTAGGTGTTCATAGCATTGACAAGGTTACCTTTTAACCAACAATGGTTCAATATCCCACCTAGGTCAGAATGCAATTTTAAAGATAAGATCATTTGTATATTTATTTCTTTATTTACTTTCTAAAGTAATTCTTTCTTCCTTCAAATTTTCATCTTTTATCTCTTAAAGGATAATGTCTTGGTTTATTGGCAAAAATTGACAATGTCATTCACTTGATTTATAACTTAACTTAACAAGCTAGCTCTTGATGAGACCCCTTGTCTTTTGATTAACATAATATCAAGCCATTACCATGTTTTGATATGCAGTATTGGTATTGTCAGTTAGTTCTAATCTTATGATCATGGTAAGCTGGCTCTTCGTGAGACATCTTATCCTTTAAGTTTAAGTATATTTTAGAATTACACTCTAAAAATGAAAGCTGATTTGGTGAGGAGAATCATTAGATCCTTAAGAGTTTCTAGATGAAAATTGTAGAGTTTAAAGATGCTTTTCTATAGAGAGACTTCGCTTTGTTATTGATACTTTTCTTGACTGATGAAAAGTAAAGATTTCTTTTTAAATCTAAGTTTCATCAAAGATCAGATAATTTTTAGCAGAGAACAAGAAAATTTTGAGCAATAGAACTTGACTATATATTTCATCTATGAAGATTACTTTCATAGCAATCCTTACTTGCACAAGCGAAAAGTCAAATTTAAAAAGAGATTGCCATTTGTAAAGCCAAAAATAACTTTTTTTTCAACTTGTATTATTCTTTCTAAAAAAGATAACATAAAGGAAATAATATACAGTGAACATAAGAGATCATCTTCTATGGAAAGTATTTCTTTAAAATATTCCCATTAACAAGTAGAGATTATCTCTCACCAAAGAAATCTTGTAATAGAAAAGTTGATGGGCCTATTTGTTCCACAATCTAGGGCGTTTATGATTGCTTGTTTGATCAAGTTAAAGGCTTCATGTTTTGAGTGTCCCGATTTAAATAGGGAATTTTTCTTTGTCATGGATTGAACAGGTAAAACAATTATTGAGAAGTCAGGGACAAATCATTTAACAGAATTTATGTGACCTAGGAAAGATTGCATTTATTTTTTGTGATGTGGTAAAGTTATTTTAGATATTTATCCAATTCCGTGAGGGTCAATATAAATCCCTGGTTTGGACACAATGAATCCAAGGAGCTTTCCTTCACTTAATGTGAAAAAATACTTCTTAGGATTAAGAGAACTCCCATACCTTTGGCAACATTCAGATATTTTCTTTAAATCCCTTAGATAATTATTGCACTTTCTAGAATATACAATTATATCATCTAAGTATATTACTATTGTTTTGTTCACTAAAACTTTGAAGGCTATGTCCATGGCTCTCTAGAAATTGGCACCGACATTAATTAGTCCAAATGGTATCTTTTGATAAGCATAAGTTCCCCATTTTGTCTGGAATGTAGTTTTTAGCTAGTCATCTGGATGTACTAAGATCTGATTATAACATGAAAATCCATCCAGGAAAGACATTAGCTCTCAGCCTACAAATGATTGCAATATCTGTTCCACAGGAGGCAATGGGAAATTGTCCTTTTAGCAAGCTCTATTAAGGTTTTGAAAGTCTATAAATATTCAAATATCGTCACTCTTTTTCCTGACTGGGAAAATATTGGAGACCCATCGGGAAAGTCTGACGGGAAGAATAATCTTAGCTTTCAGTAGTTTATTTAATCCATATTTAATCTGACATTCTAAACTGGGGTGGATCTTCCTTAAATTCTACTAAATAGGTCTTTCATCAGATGTCATGGGAATAGTATGTTGAACAATAGAGGTCTCATATGCCTTAAGATCTTCATAGTTCCATGCGAAGACATTTTTGTACCTCTTCAACAAAACTATAAAGGTTGATTTTTCATTTGATGAAAGTCCAAGACCTAGATTAATATTTTGAGGCTTTAGGTTAGTCCCAAGGTTAATCAATTCATACCTCAGAGTTGAACTCTAAAGATTTGAATTGGTGGGTCGTTTAAATCTGTCTTCGAGGTCATATAAATCTTCCAACTTAACAATAGATTTCGGTATAGCGTTATTGATTGTTTCTTGTTTAATTTGGTTATCATGCTAGTCTTCATCAACTATCTGGTCATCATAAGATCCTTCTGAAGTCATGAAGCTTATGATATCAGGATCATTATTAAAGTCTCTCTAGTAGGTGATATTGTCACGAATAGAAGGCCTAAAAATCATCAATGGAATATCGGCGAGTTTTATAATCCTTTGGTGGAATAAGCATGGGAGCGACATTAATTAGGAGATCCGCACTAGCATTTTGGAGTCTTGGAATAGAGAAAATATTAAACATTGTAAAGTGATAAGTCAGGTCTTGGACTAACGAACAATAGTGTTTCCAATGTCCTAACAAAGAGTTTATAATATTTCTCACCTACTTTATTACGATTTCTAAATCTCAAAATACTTGGAGGTGTTTGATATTAAGGCCAACTGAAATTCAATAGTGTTGTTTGTCATTTGAAATTCAATTCTGCATGCCAACATAATATTTCCCCCTTCTAGACTAACCAATATGCATCTTGCTCCTGCTCCATCATTGGATTTAGATTTATCCAAAATTAATTTCCAAAATAAACTGTTAACTATAGGTTTATCTACAAAATGTATGCATTTAGAAGTGTCTATTTTGGAAAAAGTTTTGACTTGAGATACAACAGAGTTTTCTAAGAAACATGAAATGTAGGCATTGAAATTTCCTAGAAATGATTCTACTGAGTAGTTTCCGATGATATTCTTACTATATGCAACCAATTCATTTTCTCCTTCTCACTCTGTGACTATGTAATTTTGATGTTTCTCATGATCAATCTTATTTGATTTGGCTTGCCATTATATGTAAGCCACATGTGAGATGAGTTAGTTGGAAAATAACCATGAAGTTTTTCTGACTAGTCTCTACTAAGGATTAGGCCATAGAACTCCGGAATATCAACTACATGTATATCAATGACTTGAAAAAATTTAGGTTTTAATGAATTTCTGATGGTTACTTGATTAAGTTCTCCAACAAATTTGACTTGAGATCAATCTAATTGTACTATACATACAACAGATTTTTGAGGCTTAACATTGAGCATTGTACAAACTATTCTAGGTAAGATGTTAGATGAAGCTCTTAAATCAACTAAATAGTTGTGTAATTTCTTATTAAAGACTTCAAAATTAAGGAGAAATGGAGGAGTATGAGACTTATACCTTCCTCCAATTAGAGCGATGTTGGTTCGATCAATCTTGTTTAAAGAGGTGCTAGGGGGCATTCCCATTTCCTGGGCGGCTTGTGATATCACGAAAACAGGCCGTGGTGCAGTAGGTACTATTTTGAGTTCCTTAAGGAGTAGATTTTTCTTTTCCTTCAATTTGCTAATATCATGAAAGGTGATGTTTTCCCTGGTTTTCTTCATATCACCAACAATATTATATTCCATTTCTTCAGAAAATATGATATTTTTAGGTGAAGGTAAAGAATCCAATTGAGAAGGAGTAGTTTGAGTGGATTTTGGTGAAGAATCCTTACCTGTTGGTTTGTCCCTAGGAGGAGGCATTGAAGCCTTCTTCTTTAGATTTGTGACAAATCAATAGGGCTTTTACTTTGAGTAGTGAGAGGGAATGCTTCATGAGTCTCTTCATTGCGAAGGATAAAATCCCACATTCCTTGTAACTTTGGCACTTCTTCGTCATTTGTTTATTCTTCGCTTTTTCAAACTTCATCCTCCTTTCCATCTAATTTGGCATTTGATATAGCATTTGGAGGTTTAGGATCAACAGGGGAATTCCTTTTAAATGGTCTAAAATATTTGTTAGAGGAAGTCTTCGCTACCTGTTTTTTGATATCAACCATTTTGTTAGACATGGTATTGAGGACTTTCTGTAACCCTTCAAGATCAAAAGGATCTTTAGGTGATTTCTTCTTGGAGTCAATCCTAAAAGTCAATTTCTTAGATTTTCGTTTTTCAATTGTGTTTTTATTATCTATAGCTAGAATTCTTTTTTCTACAGCTATTTCCTCTTTCATATTTTCTGCCAAAGTGGGTTTGATAGCTCTATCAATGAAAATAGTTGTGTTTGAAGGTAGAGAAGAAATATATCACTAATTTTGGACCTCATTGCCAGGATTATATGTTGTTGGTATCTTATTCAATAATTTATTGAAGCAAGAGTTGAAGTCTTCAATGGTTTATTTTGGTTTGACTTTCAAATTGGAGAGATCCTTGATTAGGGTAGTTGTGGATCTATCATCTCCAAATTAGTTAAAAACTACTCTCAGAAAGCATCCCAATTATTAATAGAACCTGATGGTAATGAGAAGTACCATGATCCTACTACTCCCTGTAAAGTATAGGGAAATAATCGTATGACTACGTCTTCTTACACTACTTCATTCAAGTTAATGGACAACATGAAATTGTTTATATGTTCCTCAACAAGTAGGCCATTTTTAGGATTGAATTTGAGTAATCATTTCTCTAGATAAGCTGGCAATTTATGTAAAGGTGCAACCGTTCTAAAAACTCCTATGCTTTTCCATGGCCTCGTAGGATTCTGTGCCATTGTTTGTATGTGAGTAGTAGAAGGTGTAGGAGTGGTTGAAGGTGATTTGGTAGGGGAGGATGTAGTTCCTATACCTATGTGAATCACAAACTAGAGTGGTGAGGTAGATGATTGATATTATGATGCAATAGATGGAATGAATGAAGATGACAATTAATCCGATGAAAGAACCTCGTTGTGAGATTCCGATGGTGTTTTCTTAGCTTTTTGATGGCTTGGCAAAGCGAATTCGAATAAGGGGATTCAAAGTTTTTCACTCTGCGCTCTATTTAACCATTGAGATGGTGTAAACTAAGAGGTAACACTATCTTGGGATAACAAAATCCCCTGTAATTTATGAATCAAATATTGGACTTGAGGGGCTTCTCTAGAAGAAGAATGATCTAGTTTCTTTAGGATTTTAATAGTGGGCTCTGTAATTTTATTTGCAACTTCTCATTTAGGATTAGGGGACTTGGAATGCAATCAATAAGTTGGAGGTGATGGTGAGGGAATTTTACTCTTAGAATGGCCTGTTGATTTATATTTACTTGCCATTCATAGCCAGGCCCTCCTTCTAGTGCCAAAATGTTGAGGCCTAGAAAATAATTGCTTCAACATGGGGGAAACCACCCAAGCCAGACCTTTGCTGGCAGCTCCTTTTCTGTTTAGCGTAGTGGCTCTGACAAGGGATAATCGGACCAATTTCCCAATCTAATTTATAATAGTGTTGATGGGGTGATATGTGATATTTTGGAGTAATGTTTAAGCTAAAAGTAATCTAATCTAAGCTAATGATCACATGCATTTATCCTAATTTAAACACTATCTAATTATGACTATACCCAGTAATAAATTGATATATGTGATATACAATAATGTCCAAAAGCAATTGGTAATAAAGATCATTCAACTCGAATGAGAAATGAAATCATTTAACAATAATCATTTCATATAAAACGTTAGCTGAAACGATTGTGAAAGATATATCACATAAGAAATTATTCATGCATTCTACATAAAATACAGGTCATCATCACACAAAAGTGCAATAATGCTAACCAAGATTCAAACTTTCACACATAAACAACTTGAAGAGAAATTATTGCTTAATACACAAGTAAAATAGAATTGCGAGATAAAAGTACCATTTGTAATACATCCTACTCATGTGCTTCAGCAGTATTGATGTAATTTCAATACATCCAACACCATCTAAGAGTACAAAAATTTAATTTCAGTAAAAAATGCGAGATAAGATAAAAATAAATCATGTTGCATTCATTTCACTAGAACTTCCTCAAAAGGACAAAAGTTCATGTTTCGAAGATTGTTTTTGATAGAGTTTTTGGATCTATCTCTAAATGCATGAGAGGGGTTTAAATACAAAACTATAAAAATAAAAATAGATTATTACAAAAATAATTGAGTAGGTTAAAATGACCTTCCTCAAATTATGCAAAATAAAACAAAAATAGAAATGAGCATGTTGAATAACTATTCTTCATTTGATCTTTTAGATCACAAATGTCCGTCATGGGCTTGAGCCATGTGACTTGGTTGATTTCAGCTTTCAACTGCCCATTTTCTCCATAGAAGTGGTTAGGCATCGCAGGGTCATTCACTAGCTATGAAGTTTCACTAAATGTCGCCAATATGCTTCCCGGTTTAACCTGCTTGTTTGCCTAATTGCTTCTGATTTTTCTTTTGTTGGCTGTCTCCACTGTAGTTCATGTTGTTTTACATTAGGAAGAAAACTTAGAATGGACTCTGCCACAAGGTTGGAACTATGTAAATTATTGCTAATATTCTCGATAACATTGTTTGTTGCTGCTGCTACATCTTCTGGTGCCTTTTCTACCTCTCTAAGCCGAGGATCCTAGTTTTCAAATAAGATTTCTTTGTGTGACTCCTACACTTTAGGCAAGTCATATTTTCTCCCATCGTCTGAATTCTTCCAGGTAATGAAGTCGCAAACTCTTTTGAAGATTTCATCATATTCAAATCTCATTTCAATGACTTGACTCGTCAACTTGTCACTTGTTTCTCAATAAGAATTCCATTGTGAAATATTCTGGCATAATAGTTCCTTCTAGTGCATCAGTTGGGAGTTAAGGCCAAGAACTTCAGTAATAAACTGATCAATTTTTGGATCATCTTTATGTAGATCAGTTATTCCTTGTATTCACACTTCCCTCTTTGCTAAGCTAGCTTGATGTTTTATTTTCATCTGTTCGAACTCTTGTTGAAGCTTAGTTAACTGTGTTTCTGCTTGCTAGTTGGATTTTGCTTGCTGTAATTATTGTTCAAGTGACATAATTTTATTTTCTTTTTCCTTAAGAAACATTTGCACCTCTATTGCTTTTTCGATGGTGGCTATAGCATAGGCACCTTTAAACTGTGACAATTTAGTAAGATTGGCAGATGGTTTGATGGGTGATTCTTTCGAGACAACATCCATTGGTTCATTATCACAGGTAGTAACAGTTGTAGAATCTAACCTTTTATTCCTTTGTATTTTAACAACTGTTTTGTGTTGTGGACTATATAATATATCTAAATGAGGAATCTCCTCAATCCTTAAAACAATTTAAGAGGTATGACTGACAAGAGTTTTCTCTACCTCTTGAGTATTTACAGTCTCCTCTGTTGTAATTTCTCGAGTTGCTTTCTATTGTGGAGTTTGCAACTGTAGTGTTTATTCCTCGGTATGGAGATTTTTATTAAATTTCTCCCATTCTTCCTCTAAATCAATCACCGGGGATTTTATTGGTTGGGTGGAGGTGGAATGGATTTTATTCTGTTTGCTAGCTAAAGTTTTCTCCACTATCTTTTCTATAGATTGGGTTGTATATTTTTTTGACTCCCTCCTACTTTTCCCATTTTCTGATTATTGCTATGTCTTCTCTGATACCTTGGTAGATTTCTCTTGGGATTCTGCTCCAGAATTTGTTTTAGAATTTTCTTTGGAATCTCATTCTAGACTTACACTGGGAGTAGGCTCCCTTATTTGTTCAATCAATAATTTGTCCAATGGGACCTTCGTTAGCCTCCTTTCCCTATACTCGTAAAAGGCTTCAAGATCTTGACGATAAAAAAGTAAATGTGCCATATGCTTCACCTCTCTAGACATGTTCTTCTGTAAAAAGATGTCATCAAATGTATCTTCCTCATTATTGAATAATTTTATTTTTACCATGGTCGTAAAGTCTTTGACAATGCCAAATGGGTCATATTGCCTTCCTAGGCTTTAGGAAATTGTAGAGATAACATAATCTCTACTTCTTTGTATGAATGCCCGAGGTCGTGTAATGCAAATGCTCCACACTATAAAGGGAATGTAGGCCAAATGGCCTTCTTTGCTTCCCTTAATGTTTTTCTCATCCCACCCTCACTAGTTGTTTGATAGGCTACCTCTCTAGCCATCTATTTGTCTCGAACATAGTGTGGGAGAACATGGGGGGAGGAAATGCTACCAAATACCCTCATATACATGAATTTTTCCTCCCCAAACCATTTGGCTACTTGGAGGATATCTACCTGTGTTTCTTTAGAAAAGGTAGAGGTATCTGAGTTATAAAGCTATTTGTTGATAGGGAGCATAACTCCATGATGATTTTTTGAAAATTTGGTTGAAACTGAGATTCCCACATGTCTTTATTTTATATGTAAATGGGAAGTGGATGTTGGACAATCAACTTCCATCCCATTATAGGACATTTTGAACCAAAACAAATTGCATCCATTACATAGGCACTAATAAAAAATGGAGGGTAAACCCTCGAAGCAACACTTCTTTTCCTTCTATACCCATTATTGGTCTTGCTAAGTTATTAGACAAAATTTGTGCCCAATTCAATATATTTATGTGTACAACTGCGTCTATTAATGGTAGCCATTCTGGGGAGAATTTGGTGCTATCGGCTTCGCCAAATAGTCTACATATCATGGTTACTACAAAACTATGAGGGGGATAAATAGATACAATAAGGTATATATTGTTCTTGTATTCTTTTATTTTTCCAACATTTTTTGACCAGGTCTGGGTGCAATTTGTTGGGTCTTCGTTCTCTTTGGCAAACTTCTTGATGAACTACTTGTTGTAGATGACTTGTGGCTCTCGTAGGTGGCACATACGTTGCAGGTTGTATGAGGTAAAAGATCCCATAACCTCTTCAGTTCTTGTCTTGAATTCTTTGTCTGAGATGTTAGCTACATCAATAACCCATTTAACAATGTATTTATAAGGGATTATCTTTGTACGGGCATTTATGCGATGCAAAATTGAGCATGTTGTCTCAAACATGGAGGCGTATGAGGAATCACGTCTGTCAACTGTAACCTTTGTTTCCAAAATCGCTGGTTCCTCTTATTCCAGTTTATTATACATGGCTTCCCACATAGAGGTTCCTCCCTCTCTACTACATGTAGTATCAGTAAATATAATATTCATTTCTGATTTCACACAGATGACTTCCTTGCCATTCTTCACCATTGCTCCCAACGATTTTCTTTGTGGATTTCTCCTGAAAGTGAAGAACAATAGGTATTAGATACACAAAGATGATAATGAATGTGAAATGGAATAATGCGGATAACTTGTAAAGGTGACAAGAAAGTAGTTTTATTCGAATAACTCATTAAATTACTACTCCAAATACATTCCCTAATCCTTATGTCTAATCATAGGTCTATGACACATGTTCACCATGCGTACATCCTCTTACTACTCCATATGATAGGTTTGAGGTGGACGGTCAAGATGTGGTTGGGGATTTTTTTCTAAACATAGGAACTGTTTAGATTATTTCTCATATTCCCATGCCTTAAGGGCAATCAAATGACTACCTTCCCAATCCCTACTTTTAGGTTTCATTGTTTCAATTTCAAACTCTATGACCAAGCATGAGGGTTAACTTTGAAACCCTCATTCTTACACAAAATTCTAAACTCTTACTCAAATTGGAAACTCTTAATTCTTCTTAGTCTCCATCAATACTCATTGGCATAATCGTAAGAAAAAGGTTATGAATTTCAATTTTTATTTTTATTGCAAACTATTTATTTAGTTAGTCCTCAAACGTTTTGAATGGTTAACTATTGGTGCTTATATTTGTTATTAGGTATTTTTGGAACCCTTTCATATTTCTACGAGCTACTCAAATCTACAACGAGTCACTAGTTCACACATTTCTAAGTTTTCATTCCTTCTCAAGAATTCATCTTGGTTGTGTTAGTTTATGATTTTGTTCCCTTCTATTAAAGCCTTGGCCAAAAATTCTTTTTTCTTTCCTAAGGTTTCTACTTAGTGCAAGTTTGATGGTGGAATTGACTTACTTAGTTTACAGTATGAGACAATCATGGATCTAGATGTCCTCAAATATGTAACAAACTTTAACTTATATCCTTGCTTTGTGAACCCTCTATATACCAAGATTAGGGCTTTAATTCACTATATGTTTCTAAAACCGTAATACATATTTTTCTTTAAGGATGTAACCCTCCAACCATTATTTGGAAGAATTCCTACATTTTCCTTTTCCTTTCCCTCCTTGATGATTTCATCTCTATTTCTTTGAGTACTTACTCCTACTATTCTATTCCTAAAAACTTGTAGTGCCATTTTCCAATGAAATATGCATAGGTATCATAACATTGAAGAAGAGTCCTATGACTTCATCCTCTAACCTAAGAATTTATGTTTCATTATCCATAGTCAATAATATTCCAAGGATTACTAATCTTTTGTAAATTTGTCTTGTAGGCTTTGATGACCTTTAAAGGAATACTTTTTATTTCCTAGGTAACCAATTTAACAAGTCTTCAACTTTTATATTAGTATTATTCCATGTTTTCCAATTCCTTTCAATTTTCTATTGATGAATAATGATTTTGTTAACCTGTTGTAGGTACAACTCGAACCCTACTCTAACTATTCGACAATAACAAAGTTTTTCACAACTAAGAGTCAAAGTAATTTATTTCATACAAATCTAGGTATTGGACATCTCTAATTTATTCTTCGTTTTACATGGTTTTATCGTAGCACAAAGATAAAACCAATGAATTTCATATTTGGCTCAATCAAGAAGTTCTTTACTTAGATTTTTGTTTTGCAAACTCTAATATGAGTGGTTCTACTAGCATATAAATTAGAAACTCACAACATTTTATCCTTTTATGTAACCAATGAGATGTCTTAGTATGTTTTCATTAGCTTTACTAAGAACATATTCCCTTTAAATATATTGATTGTACCTTGTATAATTTTTTGTGTTAGGAGTTACTTAGATAAGAAGTAAATTTTAGTTTGTTACAATTGTTTGGTCATTGAGTAAGCAAACTATGGTTTGTAAAAAATTATGTCTATTATATAATATATACCATTGCAAGGTCACCTACTCATGTGCCAGTATTTTACTCTCTTTTATGGAACAATCTAATGTGAGTTTTTTTCATTCATGTACTTCTTTTTTACCATTCTAATTTATTATCATTTCTTAGATCATAATTACCTTTTTTTAGGTTAATTTCATGTTCTTTTACCATTGCACTAATAGCCCCTAGGTATTTGGACTCGAGACCGTTGTGCCTTTAAAAATTCCAAAAACATATATGCCTAAGAAAATTATGCATATACTGACTTATGCTCATGTATGATTATATGATTTGTTATTACTTTTCAGTTTTTAGAACTACTCTTGACTAAGGTTT
The DNA here is from genome assembly GCA_000404065.3 of Pinus taeda. NCBI lineage: Eukaryota > Viridiplantae > Streptophyta > Pinopsida > Pinales > Pinaceae > Pinus > Pinus taeda. The sequence continues at coordinate 26,053 of APFE030115640.1, read as the reverse complement.
TAAGAAAAGAGTAATGCATGATTATTAGATAATATATTCATGTAATATTGCAATGTATATGTATATTTTGTAAATTATTAAAGTGCTTGTCCCTCTATAGACAAGTACATAGATAATTCATTTTCCCTCTCATATATACTTTTAAACACAATAAATAGGAATCAAAAAATTTCTAATAATATTTCTCTTTTGCCATGAATTATATACATATTATTCTAAATTTTGTATAAATACATCTAAATCACAATTAATTACATACAATATTACATAAATATAAAATTTATAATATTATACTTTCTATCACACATGCTTTTCAATATGAATTATGATGTGATTGTATACTTATCTAAATAAAAAAGAACTATTACATAATCATTACATAATCATCTACCTTGTTTTTGTTTAAATATCAACCTCATTTGTCACATACACAAGGAATATTCTAAGCTCAGTTAAGAATATTAATTTGAATTGTGCATATACAACATATTTTTGTTTTCCTGTTCACATAGTCTTTCTTTCCCAACACAGACCATTATACATAAACTATTGGATTTAGTGCTCCTAATAAAGTATCCACTCCACGTAATACATGCAAGTAATACATGCAATTTATGGGAAACATATAAAATATATTTCTCACAAATAATATGAAATTATAGAAAATATTATATTTGTGTCTATCTAGCAGGATGTTTCTAGTCAAATGAATTGTTGCAGCCTCTACTGTACAACTCCCCGTGTCAAGAACATTTTTCGTCTTTTGATCTCTCTCCATATGGTGTACGGTTGCCCTCATTTCTTCCTTCCTCGACACACGTGGTAGTGTCCTACTCCTTATTTGTCCTCATGTGTGTTATTATTAATGTTTAGGACTTTTCATTAACTCACCCAACACTTCTCTCGTGCATAGTCTTTATTTTTATTTTTTTGTTGGTTTATTATGGAGAACATGGAAGGAAGGAGGTACCATGTGGCAACTGATAGGTGTCTTGTTTGTTCATGACCAGCATTACTAGATTCAAGTGTTACTTTCAATTTATTAAACCTGTTTAATACAATTTTCCTTTTCTAAGTCTCCAACCAACACAGTTATTAATAACCTAACTTCTCTAGAGTGTTGCTTATACCAACATAGTCATTAACTAACCATGCATTTCTCTCATCCATAGTCTCCTCTTTTTTTAATTATGGAGAACATGGAAGGAAAGAAGTACCATGTGACTATTTATAGGTGTTTTGTTTTTTCATGTTTGTTCATGACAACAATTACTAGAATTCAGTGTCACTTTTAATTTATGACACTTGTTTAATACATTTTTCTTTTTCTAAGTCTAAAAACATAATTCATAGCATCATTAGAGTATTGTTTATATATTTTATATCTATCTTATGTATGGATATAACATGAGCTAAGAGGGATCAAATTTCTTCATGTGAGTGCAAAATACAATGACATTTTATTTTTCATTATATAAATTGTATTTTTGAATGCTAAATAGAGTATATATAAAACCAAATAAAAATTTTAACCATAAAAACATAAATTTTTTCTATATATAAGTATATATGAAGAGTATATTAGGGACGAAATAAAATTATTAACATAAATATATATATATATATGATACGTAATATATATATATTATATTATTTATATTTATATATATTATATTATTTAATTGAAGCTTTAGATGACAAAATTTGTTAATATAGATCCTCTAATAGTTTATTTAAATTTCTCGTAGAAATATTTTTGAAAAGTATAATATTTAAACATCAAATTAACACATTTCTTTTACTTCAAGTTAACATAAATTTTATTTTTTGTTTTTATGAATGGAGAAACTTACACATCCCATCATACTCCTGTGTAGAATGAGCTTCTAGGCTCTTTAACATTATCAAACTTAAAATAGAAAATATTTACTAATTAATACCCATCAATTTTAAATTAAGATGTAACATATGAAACATAAAATAGAAAATATGTATTTATTAAAAAGAGATCTAACATGAACTAAAAAGGATTAAATTTCTTCAATTGCAATATTTTTTTTATGAATTGATAGTAATTAAGTGTTTTGTAGAGTTTTTTAATTTTTAGATTTTGTTAAATTTTTATTTAATTTTTAAGTTATAATTAACAGCTACACATCAAACAGTGAAATGAGCATCTTCACTTAATTAACTTCTAAACTCTTTAACATAATCAAACTTCAAATACAAATTATTTTATTTATTACTGTATATTGAAAAATACATTGTTCAAAAACCTAAATAAATATTTTCCCATTTATTACTGCATATTGAAAAATACATTATTCAAAAACCTAAATAAATATTTTCCCTTTGTCCTTTATCTCGAGAGTTAAATAATTACCCATCACATTAAAGTTCCACAAACCATGTCATCAGACATAGGCATAAGGGATATTCAAATCTAGGTGCACTTAAAATCCTGCCGTTGAAGAAAAATGCATTAACTAAGTTGGAGTTCACCATCAAACTTGAGTGTCTTTTTGAGCCCTGTAGCGGGGACTAATTTGTTATTTTGAATAACAAACTTATAGATATTATGGTTTCTGTGTTAACATCTATGGATTCAAAGCCATGAACTTTGAGGCTGCCCTTCAAAATTTCCCAAGTGAGAGGAGAATATTTTTGGACTTATTTCCATTTTGATCCTATGGAATCCTCAGGTTGTACTTAATCTTATATTGTCTCAAAATTTCCGAAGTGAGAGAGGAATAGCTTCTGCCTTTTTACAGGAATCTCTCTTCCATTCTTGAACCAGGGAATCCTTTACGGTACTTACTTTTAAACTGCATAGTTCATGTTGTAGCAGGTATAATTTCAATAGCAATACTCTATATCTCGCAATTAAAATCACATAGAGATGAAAATTACACGATTCAATGCGCAGGGATTGCATTTCCGAATGTTGATTTATATTCTCCTATTGCAAATCAAAATTTGTACATCAATAACTGAATCAACCTTCTCTTTTGGGTTGTAATTTCACTTTGGTTAATCTCAACAAACTGAGTTCCCCAACATCATATTTGCTAATCTCTATGTCTCCCAACGGAAGATTAATAAGTGGATACAATAAAATAGGTGTACTAGGACACCGAGAGATATAAAATGGCATCTAAACGAGAATGACGATCAAATGAAGAATAGAGAGTCTAAAAGAGCCCACAGTGTATAAATGACTTCATATCTCATGGGTGGGTTAGTAGGTTTATGTATATTGTAGATTTGGACATCTAACTGTTATGAAGTTAATTGTTGATTTCTTTTCAAGGATTTTTAATGGGTTAGTTGAACATGCTGAGGAATGAAACAAATATTTATAAAAATATTTATAATGGTGGGTTAGTAGGTTTTTTAAGATCTTAGATTTGGACATCTAACTGTTATAATGTTAATTGTTGATTTATTTTTAAGGATTTTTTATGGGCCAGGTAAATAGAAGCTGTAATTGAAACATAAGCTTTTATTACATATAATTAAGAATATCTATTTTCTTATTAGTGGTTATAGGTTCAAATCTAAAATGGATAGAGTGTATAGTTATGTAAAATAGCCAAATTAGTGAGTGGAGGTAGGTTCCTTGTCCTATAAACAAGTAGGTAGATTCTTTGTCTCATCAATTTTGTGTATAGCTTAGTATGGACCTTAGAGTTAGATTATTATTATTATATCGTACATTTCAAATGGTTTTCTTGTGGGACAACCAAGTAGTTAAAGAAATAGGATGTTATCCCCTGTCATCAATATCAAATCATATGGAACATCTTTGCTCCCTTGTCACAAAGTTGAAGGAGCATTCATAGGTAAAGCATGTATATGTGAATAAATTTAAGATTGTTATAGTTCAATAAAGATTATATATCATTGTTCTTCCCATCATTGCTACCTCCATAAATTTTAAGGGGAAGACCAATTTTTGGGTTGTTTTAATGGAATTATGTGTTATCATTGTTACCATGAATCTTGTGGTATAACATTCAATTAATAATGATTATAAAATTTGTTGATTTGTTTTAAGATTTTGGTAAATTGAAAGGATTTTCATAATAAGAGAATGTAACCTTTCATAGAATTGATATTTTTGTATGTGGAACAAGGATGGTGTTCAACTTTTAGAGTGGACACTTCACCCATCCTTAGGGAACAAACTAAAAAGGATAATTAGAAAAGATTGTGAATGGGATTAACCATGGGCAATCTCATAAATCATCCATATTAAAAACTTTCTTTTCTAGGGCTATTCACATCTCTCATCCCTCGTTTCCTCTCTATAGAAAAATTGCATCTTGTGAAATATTTTAAAATAAAGCACATTCCTGGAGCCAAATCAATAAGTCTTATAGAGTAGTTTGATTCCCATCCTATAAGGACTCTCTAACCAGGGTTATGATTTCCCTCCACTCAATGAATGAATCCCTAATCACATCTCTATAATATTTGCCAAGAAAAGAATTAAAACTCACTTCAAACACCTAAAGACATTTAATCAATTATTTAAATCTCTCAAAGATCAATTGGATCCATGATTTTATAAAATTCCATTATCATGTGGAAATTGTTATATTAGCGAAAGTGCAAAATACATTAAAGTTCATTTTCTATACACTCATAATAAGTTTTCAAAATCTTCCCTTGGTGAATAGTCTTACAATCTTAGCATCTCCTATCCTTTGACCAAGCTCTAAGTCCTTGCCTCAAATCCCTTTTATTCAAGTAAAGATAATTCATGAAGCCCTCAAAATGGAAAAGCATCTAAATAACCTTAATATTGGAAACCTCTCCTATCCTTTGACCAAGCTCTAAGTTCTTGCCTCAAATCCCTTTTATTCAAGTCAAGATCATTCATGAAGTCCTCAAAATGGAAAAGCATCTAAATAACCTTAATATTGGAAACCTCTAATTCCCAAGCTTAATCCTTGATCCAATTTTTATTCATATATTAATTTCTTTCTTTCATCTTAATTGTTTTTTTTGTTCTTTTCTAATTCCCTTTCATTAGCATTTTAGTCATTAATCTAATTAACATATATTTATCTTCCATTAATTTCGTTACCCTATCCATATCAATTCAATCAATAATAAAGATTGGTTTTTTTAATTTTTATTATTATTATTATTATTATTATTCAATTTTAAGGTCATGGCCAATGGAGACAAGAAATTGCTATATGAACCCCCTTGTTTGTGGGGACAAGAAGTCATCAAAATGGAAAAACATCTAAATAACTTTAATATTGGAAACCTCTAGTTTAGAAGCTTAATCTTGGTTACGCCATCCATATCAATTCAATCAATAATAAAGATTGGGTTTTCTAATTATTTTTGCTATAATTATCCAATTTTAAGGTCATGGCCAAGCCAGACACCAAATTGGTATATGAAACCCCTTGTTTGTGAGGACAAGAAGTCCTCAAAATGGAAAAACATCTAAATAACTTCAATATTGACTAATTATTATTATTATTATTATCCAATTTTAAGAGCATGGCCAAGCCAAACACCAAACTGGTGTATGAAACCCCTTGTTTGTGGGGACAGGAAGTACTCAAATGGAAAAACATCTAAATAAATTTAATATTGAAAAACTCTATTTCACAAGCTTAATATTGATATATTAATTGATTTGTTTTGTCTCAATGCCTTTGTTTAGCATTTTAATCATTAATCTAATTCACCTCTCTATTTTTGAACAAATTGGTGTATGAAATCCGTTGTTTGAGGGGACATGAAGTCCCCAAAATGGAAAAAAATCTAAATAACTTTAATATTGAAAACCTCTAGTTCACAAGCTTAATATTGATATATTAATTTATCTGTTTTGTCTCAATTGCTTTGTTTAGCATTTTAATCATTAATCTAATTCACCTCTCAGGTTTTGAACTTGTGACTTCTTAGAAAGAAAAGTGTTGTCTTAACCATTAGACCAACTCAAATTATATTAGATACTACTCCTTTCTAACCACTTTTTTTCATTATTCATTTCTTTTAATTAATTATTATTTAATATTTTTTATTTTTCTAATTATTTGTTTATTATTTATTATTTCTTAATTTTTAAATTATATTATTTTTATTTTTATTTTAAAATTCACCACAACACAGATTTAAGGGGCCAACATTTCAAACCTTCGACTGTAGAGTGGCTGTGGTTGATGTTGCACTCCCTCCAGTGTGGTTTCTCTCTTAGGTGTTGTTAGCAGTTCCAATGGCATTGGTCTCTTCTCTTCTTCAAGTTTTATCTCTGCCTTTCATTCTCGATTCGACAGTTCTCCAAATTTGATTGCATGAATTCCAGCTTGACTTTTGGCTTTGTTCATGACTCCTCTCACACCATTAAAAACTCAGTGATGTTTCTAGTGCTTCCCCGCTTTTCAATTCTCCCCTCTTCTTTAACCTGTCTTCTCCTTCAAGCACGAAAATATTCCTATTCGGATCCTCTCGTCTCCCCTCTTGTAAGATTTTTGAGATACGCACATCTAGATCTGCAAAACAATAAACAAGCTTGCAAGAGAAGGAATAAGCGAGCAAGAATTGAGAAAAGAATGAATAATTGATTCTACAATATTAGTTTTTGGAATAAATACATAAAAGAAACTAAGTTAAGCTTAGTTGTACATGCAATAACTAAAGCTAAGTGTGCTTTATCTTATGTTAATGTGTACATGTGCCTCATGCAAGAAATAAGTTAAATGGAGCTAATCTAGGTGCATGTACACCAACACAGCTAGTCTTAGTGCATGTACACCAACACCCCCCCTTAAGCATAACTTAGGTGAGTGTGATGCAAAATGAATGAGTCTCGACAACACGGCCATTCTAGGTACTCATATACAATGCATAAAAAAGTAGGAAAGAGGGAAAACCCAGTGGGAAGAAACCCCCCCCCCCCAAAATATAATGCAAGAGTAGAGAAAAGACAACTGCTAGGGAGTCGTGTCCTTCACCGGGAGACGATCTCGCAGGAATCGAAACTTCTCCTCAGTGAAAGTCTTAGTGAAGATGTCACCAATCTGCTCGGAACTAGGACAATACTGAAGATCGATGATCCCTTCATGAATGAGTTCTCTAATGAAGTGCATGTGGATCTCGATGTGTTTGGCACGCTGCCGCTGCATTGAATCTCTGCAAAATGTTAGCGTACTTTGATTATCACACCAGACGACAGTTGGATGATGGACACTAATCCCAAGCTCAGATAGCAAATGTTGTAGCCAAATTTCCTGAATAGTGGCATTGACTGCTCCTCTATACTTGGTCTCTGCTGATGGTAAAGCAATGGTAGCCTGTTTCTTACTTGACCAACAAATTGGGCCAGATCCCAAACTAAGTACATAACCGGAAGTAGACTTGCGATCAATGGTGTCGCGAGCCCAGTCTGAATCTGTGAACCCAATTAGATTCAAAGAACAATTGGCTGCATAATGAATCTCATAGGTGATTGTCCCCTAGACATATCGAAGGATGCGCTTTGCAGCGTTCCAGTGTAACTCATGTGGCTCCTGCATGTATCTGGAAACTGCTCCGACAGCATAGGAGAGATCAGGATGGGAGTGAGTGAGATAAAGAAGACTTCCCACAAGCTCGCGATACAATGTGAAATCAACCAATGGTGTGCCTTTGTCATTCTCAAGCGTTATCCCTAATAAGAAAGGTGTGGCTGTGTTGTGCTCTACAAACAACCCCCCATTTCATATAATTTTTATTCATAAAACATTACATTATGAAATGGGTCCCTTCAAAATAAAGATGATATCAATACTTTTGTTTAAAAGTCCGATAATCAAATGAGCGCTTTACAAAACCCTTTTAAACAATATCCATTTACAAGAAATAAAGCAAATCTTCGTCATTGCGATAAAGCGATCGCAAGATCACATATCGCAATGACATAAAAGACATATATAAATGGCACAAGGCTTTCCACCGATGCGATATCGCATCGGCGATCGGCGATATCCAATGCACGTTTAAATAACACCCCATACCATTACCCCCGATGCGATGAGCTATCGATGTTTGGCAATCGGCGGGTCCCCTTCGTTTGAGTCTCAATGCACATAAGCCTTTCGCCTATGTGATATCGCATTCGGCGATCGGCGGTACTCGATGCACATTGTTAAGGCAGACTTGCCATAACCCCCAATGCGATGCGATAAGGCACGGTTTTCAATAAAAAGCCGTTAAAGTGATTGGAAAGCTCAATTTACTCTTATTTAACGCATAATCACTTCCGCTCAGCCGCCAATAAGTCCATTGCATGCTTAAGGAGATTTCTCGACCGAATAATGATATAATGGGAATTTATAAGGTGGCATGTTTTATACGGCCATTTAGTGGATTCATGTCATAAAATCTTTCCATGGATTATCTCGGCGCCCGTTTTAAAAGCTGAATATATTGCTGCACATCTATTCATTTGTTATCAATTGCAAGTTTTTATCACTACCTCTCTGTGTTACGCCAAATTGCCTCTCTGTGCAGAATTCAGTCATAGACAGGAGTTCGAGCATGATGGGTAAGAAGTCTAAGAAGGCTGCGGGTGCTTCCAATCCACCAGTTGTAGGACAAGCCGCTGCAAATAAGAAGAAAGGCCTCATATCTGATACAACATGCACAGGCCTCACCAGAGTAACTTGGCAAGGCACTTATGACTTAATTGAGGCCGAGAAACCAAAGAAGACGGTAGCAGAAGCTACCGCGGATTCATTATGGAAATCGGACTACACTTTCAAGGATTTGGTTGATTCTTTCCTTCACAGGATAGCAGCCAGGGAGCAAATTCTCCCATATACGGACGTTGTGCGATGGGCGATTGAAGAAATCCCCATCATGGACAGAACTTTTAGCACAAGAGATGGGAGTATTTTCGGATCGTTCAAGGCAGAAGACTTAAGGCAAATGTATCATTTGCCTGAGCGAGAGAATATATACAACAGCGCCTTCTTGGAGAAATTTGCAAGAGAAAATGAGATTGAATCCGAACCTATCAAGGATTGGAGGCAAAATCCTAACAAGCACAAGCACGAATCTTCCGGTAAGTACTCGGTTGATTCTTTGGCTTCTCCTTATTGCTATGCGGGTATAATGATGTGTAGGTTATGGGGTTTACACGACTCTGCTAGTTTTACCATTGAAATGGTTCCTCTTATGGAGGCAGCAGTAAATAGTATAATTATGGACTGGGCCACTATCCTTTCGGATAAACTAGCAGTAGCTGTTCGTGACTTCAGAAATAAGACTGTGGTCACTGAAAGGAAAATTCCCCCATTCTACTATAGTGCATAGATCCTCGATACCTTATGTTTCAATTCTGAATTCCCTGTTCTTGGTTGTAGGTGGACTGCATAGGACCCCTCACCCATTCATATTTATCACCGCAAGTTATGGAAGTCATCCTATAAAAACTACTTGTATCAGATCTGTAATGGCTTCATGGTCCCCATTTATTATTCCATTTTTGATAAACCCATTTCAAAGATTTCCTACCAAGCCTCCTTTGATTTACCAGCAGTTGCTAGTTGGTTTGGAGAAGAGCATTTTACTTATATCAGAGTTTACGGCAGCCAAGCCAATCCACATTTTCTCCCATTATATGTCCGAGATAAATTGCTAGCAAGAGAAATTGCATATCAGATTACGGGTGAGAGTACTACACAGACTCTCAAAAAGGAAAAGAAAATAGGCTGGCCTACTTTTCCCTTAAGGTGTGGTGTCTTTACCCTGCATGATCTCAAACATGCAGAGAAGGAGGCCACAAAGATTCAATCTTTAGCTCTGGCTACAATCCCGAACAGGGCATTTGATCCAAAGCTAGTTGCCCACGTCGCGTTAGAACATGCCAAATTAACAACGTATGAACATCAAGAAGATATGTTCGATCATCTGTTCACTTCGATTGAAACAATTGGTCAAGCTAAAGAGCTCGCTAAGATGAAATACAATGATGAAGGGTTAACTGAGTTTAATAAACTTAGAGAGCAGAGGTTGCAAACTCTGCCTCTAGATTTATTAGCAACAACCCCAGCGGCATCATCAAGTGAGCCTGGTCAGCAACAGACAAAGGAGCCTCCTGTTATAACAAAAGATCATAATAAAGAGCAGGAGGAACAACAGAGTAAAGACCAAGAGGAAAAGCAGAAGAAGGAACAGGAATAACGGTTAAAGAAAGAGCATGAGGATAAACAGCGGAGGGAACAGCCAGAGCAGCAGAAGAAAAAACAGGAAAAAGTACAGAAGGAGCCTCCAACTGAGAACAGGCAACAAACCACCACTAACGCCAATGTAGATACTACCACAGACCCCAAATTGCTCCAGGAATGGCAGCAGTTTGATTCTATCATCAGTGGAGGAAAAGGCTCAAAAAGTACAAACACTCCTAAGACCAGCGATATGCAAGATGATACTTCATCTCAGGTTCTAAGTGGAACCAGTGGCCCACCTAAATCTAAAGATATTGAGATAATTCTGAAAGATCCTAGCGATCAAATCATTCTACAAGTAGAAGATATTCCTCCATTGGATGTTTTCTACAGCCCGAGGCATAGAGCAGTGGTAAAGCGATCAAGGAAAATACGAAGGCTTGATCAACCTTCTATCTTTCCAGAGCAAACGGTCACGGGTAATGTAGTATGGAAGGAGAAACTGGATCCCTCCGATGATCTAACTAAATTTTCACAGTATGCTGGAGCTTATTCGGCGATAACAATTGACAAAGCATCGGAGGTAAGCCTCTTATTAAAGAACAAGGACCAAGAAATCTCCACATTACAGACAGAATTGGCCGAGACAAAGCAGAGGGTAGCGGAAGCAGAGGAGCAGTTAGCGACACAACAACAGAAGGAAACGCAAGCAGAAGAATAGTTGTTGGCTCAACAGCAAATGAATAATCAGTTGGCCCAACAATTGGAGGCGGAGAAGCAAAGGATCGACCAGAATGCGATCTAGAAACAAAATGAATTAACAGAGGCATTGGAAAAGTTGAAAGCAGCGAACGAGCAAATGGTGAAAACCAAGGATGAGAAAATCGCTCAAATGACATCATAGCTAGAAAAGATAAAAGGAGCTTCGCAGGTGACAGAGTTCAAGAAAGAAGCATCATTGATAAACAATGCGCTGATATCGCAAATTAAACTTTTGTGCCAACAGATCGCTCAAGCAGAGCCACTCTGCGAATTAACTATATCCATAAATGAGAAGGTAGAGAAAGCTAAGGATGACTTGAATCAAGCTGATGAGGCTATTACTGCACATCTTGAATGGCAAGATTCGAATTCAGGAAAAACAACCAATTTTTCGAGGATACTTGAAATTCATAAAGATATACTTTTCATAGAATGGCACACTCAGGTGTTAAAAGCAGAGAGAGAAGCTTCAAGATGTAGATCAACTTATAGTAATTTAGTTGATTTAGTTAACAACACTCTCTACTTGGCAAATATGATTTCCCAGTGTACACCAGGAAATATTACAACAACAAATGCATTGGAGCAATCATGTTATCCTGAGTTCGAAGGCAGAGGAAGATTAATTGCCGGGATTAATAGTTTAAACATGGAAACGTATTGGCACTTCTTAGTTAAACCACATACACAAAGAGTCGCCCTGAAGTGTTTAACAAATGCCATCGAGTGTATGATTCCCGACATTCAAGATGCCACCTATGCTGCCCAGCTCAGTTCGCGCCTCAACAAACCTCCGGAAATTGAGCCAATGATTGCAATTAATCAGCTCAGATTCAAAGGAAAGCAGCCGACTCAATGAATCACCCTCCATCTCACCATATCACTAGACAAAATAGGAACAAAATTTATTGATATCAGTTTAGTGGCATTTCTGTTTAATAGATATTTAGATTAGCATTGTATTTATAGACCCTTTCATGTTTCTAGAAAGGGTCGTAAAATTTTGTAAGAGACTTAACAGACTGAAGTTTGCACTACTGTGCTTCAGCCTCTACTCTTTTATGAAATCCGACCTATTGTTCTTACTTTAATGAGAAAGTTTATTTATACAATTGTGCACTATTGTCATTGATTGAAGAATGTTTTTGCATTAAAGGAAGAACTGTGCATAGCGATTGATATCTGGGAGTGTCCTGCAGCTCATATGGTATTTATATCTATGTCTAAAGTCATTCTGTTTATGTCAACGGTTATGTAATTATTCTTGCTATCATTGATTATATGCATGCACTATAACAGCTGATCTTATTCATTCCACTATTGGATGTTTAGTGATGTGCCTTTGCTTTTAAATCATGTGTATGATAATGATATAGATGTATAAAGTGTGGTAATTTCGCTTCAATAGATCTGCTTAACTATTTAAGCACAGCAATCTTAAATGATTTAATATCTATGTTGTGAAGATACAGTCATCTATATGCTTGTCTTTTAGATATAGAACATCAAGCGCTACACTTTAGAGCTCAATAGATTCCCGGGATAGTTTCACTTATTTGTATTTCTGTCAATAGTTTTAGATTTTCGCTCACCGCTAGCGTTATCTATAAATCATTCACTCATCCCATTTTAGCTATTTCTGGGAAACTGGTCCCATTATCCCCAGTCGAAGCCACTATCCCAAACGGAAAAGGAGCTGCAATAAGGTCCAGACCGGGTGGTTTCCCCAATGTTGTTGCAGTGATTTTCGATGCATCAACAGGCTGTTGGCTTGCAGTCACTCATGTGAAATCGTGCCAAAAGATCTCTGGCATATTTTTGTTGAGAAACGGTTATGCCAGAATCACGCTAATGGATCTCTAGTCCAAGGAAGAAATTTAGCAAGCCCATGTCCATCATAGAAAACCGCTTATGCAATGCAGTTTTGATGTTAGTAATGACAGAAGTTGAAGTACCCGTTATCAAAAGATCATCTACGCAGAGTACTATGATCAACAAGGAGTCAATTTTCTTCAGAAAATAAACATTAGAATCAGATTTGCAGCATACAAAATTTTGAGATAACAAATAAGAATCCATCTTCGCATACCATGCTCTAGGTGCCTGCTTGAGGCCATAGAGAGACTTCTTTAGTTTGCATACGAGAGATGAATTTTGCATGTATCCCGGTGGCTGCTCCATGTAGATTTCCTACTCGAGATCACCATAAAGAAAGGCATTCTTCACATCCATATGATGCACCTCCCATCATGTTGCTGCTGCAATGGAGAGAGCTAGCCGAATGGAATCCATTTTTGCCACTGGAGCAAAAGTCTCATCATATTCAACACCATGTACTTGCTGAAAACCTTTTGCTACCAATCGTGCCTTATATCGACTAACTTGGCCATTTGATGCTTTCTTGGTCCGGTAAAACCACTTGCATCTCACAAGTTTGTGATTTGAAGGTAGCGGAACCAAATCCCAAGTTTGGTTCTCAATGAGAGAGTTATATTCCTCATCCATGGCGGCTTCCCATTCAGGATGCCCATTTTCTTCTGCATAAGTTTGTGGATCAGATCCATGCATCATATAGGCATGCATGGGCATGGATAGCTCCATAGCTAAGAGTGCTTACGGATCTTCCTCAAACAGAGGGATAGAGGCAGGATCATCAAGGATATCACTCATGTTGTGCCATTTTTGTGTTGAAGGTGGTCGAGAATCTTCCGAACTACGTGTAGAAGTATGATCTTGATGTTCAACAAGTGGTGGTCTAACAGGGGTCACAGGAAGAGACTCATTGTCATCAGAATGTTGGTCTAAAGTTTCATCTGCATACTCATCAATGAGTGGTGATGGAAACTTGGTAACAAGTTCATCTACTGGTGCATGCGAAATATCTTCGTCAAAATTTACACTCCTTTTAATAAAGATCTCTTCCGTGTGGATATCAAGCAATCTGTACCCTTTGACTTCATCAGAATATCCAACAAACATGCATGCTTTACTTTGAGGCTCCAAAGGCTTTCTCTTCTCTGGAGGAATGCGGGCCGATACTCGAGATCCAAAAATGTGGAAATGACTAACTTCAGGTTGCATGCCAGTCCAAGCCTCAACAGGTGTTTTTCTAGTAACAAATTTATGAGGAGATCTATTCTGGATGTATGAGGCACAATTAATAGCTTCGGCCCACAATTTCGACGGAAGAGATATTGCATGCAACATGCAATTAGCAATCTCTTTCAAAGATCGATTTTTCCTTTCAGCCACGCCATTTTGCTGTGGAGTGTAAGGAACTGTATGCTGCAACTGTATGCCTGCTTCATCACAAAGATTCTTGATATCTTTGTTGACATATTCTATCCCATTATCTGTGCGGAGTATCTTGATGCATTTTGCAGACTGATTTTCTGCATGCGCTTTGAAAATATTTAGATGTTGAAAAACTTCAGACTTGAGTTTTAAGAAGTAAACCCAAGTGAATCTCGTGTAATCATCTATAAATGACAACACATATCTTGCTTTGCTCAATGAAAGCACCGGAAATGGATGCATGAGATCACTGTGTACAAGTTCCAAAGGTGAAGAGGCTCTCCATGCATGCCCCTTCTCGAATTTTTCTTGTGGATGCTTTCCAAGAGCATATCCATTACAAACACCATCTGAAAATTCAATGGTTGGAAATCCTTTGACCATCCCTTGCTTACTAAGCTGTTGCATATATCTGAAATTAAAGTGCCCAAATCTCTCGTGCCAAATCCTACTTTCTTCATTTGCATGCGTAAGTAGCAAAATACAATCTGATTGAGGAACAAAATCAGAAAATGTATACAGACGAGATTGATCATTTACCTTGCGAGATGCAATCTTAAAATTGGTTTGCATGTCATAAATGCTCATGGAATCTGGGGTAAATTCCACTTTCCTTCCGCTGCCTGTGTGTCTCATCTGATACACTGAGAGAAGATTCACAGAAAGCCTTGGAATATGCAAGACATTTTCAAAACTTCCATGTTTGAATTGCACTCTTCCTTGTCCAGTTGCTGCAACTGCAAAATTATCCCTCATGAGAATGGGAGGACCTGAGTATGCATGTAGAGAAGAAAAGGATTCCTTTGAAGAAGCCATATGATGTGAAGCTCCTGAATCCATGATCTATTCTTGTGGTGCAGAATGAAGAGAAATCAAAGCATGCCCGTTACCTCTTGGATCTGGTGCTTTTTCTCGAGACTTCTTCTTAGTATTCTCAGGAATGTGGTCTCCAAGATTGTGTTGCTGGAGTGTCTGCGCCATAAGATCTATAGTCTTCTTCATGCATGTAGATTTAGGATGAAAACCACGGTGGCAATAATTGCACATTGATTGCTCTTTCATTCCTTTCCTTTCCTTTGAGCCAGATGATCCATCAGGGGGTTTGGGATGTCCTCCCTTTCTTGGATCAGGATCCTTCTTTCCTTTTCCTTTCTAATGGTCTTTGGAATTTTCCTTTCCTTTTGCATGCACAATAAGTGCATGCGCTTTGGAATTTTTAAGTGTGCCCATTTTGATGAGCTTATCTTGCTCATGCATCAAAGACTAAATAAAAGAATCCAGTGAGCACATCTTCTAAGCCGCACCAGTTGCAAATCTGACTGTGTGGAATGTAGAGACGAATACTGCATACTCTGGACCAAGTTTTGATAAAATTGAAAGAATCAACTGATTTTCTTGCTTGGATTTGTCGATCCCGCATCCTTTTAGATGAACCAACAAGGCTTTATACCTTGTGAAAAAATCTTCAATGTTCTCAAAGTTTCTCGGATCTAATGAGTTTAACTCATTTTCGAGAATGTGACCTTGCATTTCATCATGTTTTTCAAACAATCCTTGCAAAATTTTCCATACTTCATTTGGAGTTGAACATGATTCAACATGAAATAGCAGTTCTGGAGAAATAGATAAACATAGGATGTCGAAGGCCTCATCCATGCGATTGAAATATATTGTTTTCTCCATTGCCGATGTTGGTTCAACATCCGTTTCCATGGTTATTCGAAATAAGCCTCTACTTTTGAGATGAAGTTGAATCTTTGGCTTCCATTCAAAATAATTATATGGAGTGAGAATTGTCGATTGTGGAAACTCCAATTTAGACTCCATTCTTTGTTGTTGCTTCAATCTTCTAAACCTACAAATAAAATTGCTTGTGCACTGATTACAAATCCCAATGCTATGATACCATGTAAGATTTTTGAGATACACAGATCTAGATCTGCAAAACAATAAACAAGCTTGCAAGAGAAGGAAGGAAGCGAGCAAGAATTGAGAAAAGAATGAATAATTGATTCTACAATATTAGTTTTTGGAATAAATACATAAAAGAAACTAAGTTAATCTTATTTGTACATGCAATAACTAAAGCTAACTAAAGCTAAGTGTGATTTATCTTATGTTAATGTGTACATGTGCCACATGCAAGCAATAAGTTAACTGGAGCTAATCTAGGTGCATGTACACCAACACAGCTAGTCTAAGTGCATGTACACCAACACCTCTATCTGAAAAAAAGTCGCCTCTGTTTTATTCCTCAGAGGGATTCTCGTTGTGAAAGTGGCATTCCCTCATATGCCCCTCTCGCTGGTTCCAACGCTTATCCTCCCCTCTCGCTGGTTACTCCGGAGCCTCCAATCGATTGTTGATTCCCTCTTCCCTCGATAGTTTTCAAAGCCTCGTTCCTAGTCAATCCCTTATGTTCCCCCTCATTGTTCTTCGAATGTCATTCCTTCTTCTATTAATAGGTTTTTATCCCCATCTTCCTTGAGTTAGTAATAATACGAATATAATGAATTATAATAATAATAAAATTAATATGAATAATATAAATACATTGTTCTTTAATAAAAATATGAATAAAATTAATATTAATAATGTCAAAAATTTTGTATATAAAAGTAAAAAGGATAAAAGTAAAAAGGTTGTTAACTTCTCTAGTAAGTTATTTCATCTTCTAACTTTTAAACTTTAGAGTAAGGTTTGAACTTTGCCTTAGCTTCAAAAATGTGCAATATATCTCACTAGGAATTTTACACTTTGAAGGCTTTAAATAATGACCCGATGTGGTTGTTGTGAAAGATGATAAGGGTGGGGCTTTGATAATCCTTGATGAGATGGATTATCATAACAAAATGATGGATCACCTTCTTAACAACTGCAACTACAAAAAATTAAATAAGAAAAGTTGTGTTATTAATTTTAGCAATCTTCCTAGTCTTATTAAAAAAACAAACTTTTAACAGCCCCCTCACCTCTAGGATTTATGGGCTTCCCCAAATCCATAAACATGGGGTCCCCATTAGAGCCATTATAAACAATATTGGTAGGCCCACTTATCCTCTTGCAATTTTTTTTGCCTAGAACCTCACGCCCCTTGTTAGCCTTACAAAATCCTATTTTAAGGATTTTGCTTCTTTCATCAATGAGCTTAAGGATATTAACCTTCATCTAGAGGATTTTCTTGTCAGCTTTGACGCAGTCTCTCTCTTTACTAATATCCCTATTAAAGAAGAGATGGTGGTTATTAATTGCATTAACTAATCCTAATACTACCAACTTGGTAGCTCTTTTCCTCATCTCCACTTTTTTCAGTTTCTAGGGTGAATTCTAAGAACACACTTGTGGAGTAGCCATAAGTTCCCCACTCTTCTTGGTTGTTTCAAACCTATTCATGGAATATTTTAAATCTAGAGCATTGGCTTCTACCCCTCTTTGCTTGAAAATGTGGAAGAGGTTTATTCATAATACTTTCGTCAATTGGCCTCATGGTCATAACCAATTGGATTCTTTCCTTTTACATCTTAATAGTCAATCCAACTCCATTATGTTCAACATCGAGATAGAAATTAATGATAGCCTTCCATTCCTTGATATTCTTATTTGAAATAAAGGATATGGTTCTTTTTCTTTCCAATATTTTCGTAAAAAAACTCATACCAATCAATACTTTCATGCATTTCCTCATCATTATCCAACTTAAAAGTTTGGTGTTCTTAACACTCTAGCTACCCCAACTTTTAGGTTTTTTTATGAAAGTCACTTTGAACAAGATTTATTTTTTTCGAAGAATTGCTATCCGCAGGTGTCTTAGCCTCAAATATTTCCATAAATAAAGTATAGGACCGAGGCAAAGGGAGGATCATGCTCATTTAGTTAGCTGCCTGCATCTCCCGATCATTCTAGGAACCACATACATGATTTCTCGTATTCTTAGAAGGAGTATTGTTCATACTACCTTTAATCCCATTTTCACCCTCGATAGCTCCCTTAGATCTTTCAACAACCTGTTACACCCCAAGTATATGAAAAGTGTTTAGTTAATCCCTTTCTCATGCGGAACACCCTACATTGGAGAGGCTACGCGCTCCATCAAACAAAGAATCCAAGAACACACATCATACATCAAGCATAACTAAACCGAGTCTTCTCCCTTACCTTAGCATGCTAAAAAGTCTAATCATCACCTCTGTGTTGAGAAGTCTCGAGTCATTGCCACAATTGATCACTTCCATCATAAGAAGTTCACGAAAGTTATAGAAGTTGAGAAGCATACTAGCAATTTGAATAGAGACAATGGGTGGAAATTAGTAGCAACTCGATTCGTGCCTTCCTTCTGAAATATTTATTTACTTATGTATTTATTATTATTATTAGGTAATTATATTTCTTCATTTCGTTATTTTAATTAAATTATTAATTGTTCAAATATATTTAATTCTATTCTTAATTTCTATTTGTTAATTATAATAGTTTATAATTTTTTTCATCGTTTTTATTAATTTTTTTAACTATGTTAATTAACTAATTAATTAATTTTCTTTTTAGGTATTTTATTCCCTATAATCCTAGCTTATTTCATTGATTTTTCCCACTTCAATAATTATTTCCATTACATTTATAATTTATTTTTTTATTGTTTAAGTTTTCTTTATTGATTGGAGTTGACCATATTCAATTTATTAAATCCAAAAGAGTTATCATTTTTCAATATGAATCATAAAATTCTAATTTATGAAATATTTTATTTTTTAAAAGATTATTAAATATTTTTTCTCCAATACCCTCTTTGACCTAACAAAACTATGGTTGAATTGAGGCTTCTGTGATCCATAACAATTGTAAAGAAATTTCGGCGTAAATCACATCCAGAAAATCATTGTCGACACGTTTTGAACCAACTAGTGTGGTTCATCATCAGGACAAGTTGAAGAAACAGATCGAGTCTAGCATGTTAAATAGTCTAAGCAGAGACTCCAACGGCTAAAAATAATTAACAGCTAATTTTTGAGTTTAGGACCCACACCAATTTTTCATTTATTAATTTAATATTATTATTATCGTTATTATTATTATTTATTATTTAATTTATGAAAATAGTTAAATTAGGTAAAAAAAATAAATAAAATTAATGGTTAGTTTTCAAAAATAATTAATAATTTATTGAATATTATATATATATATATATTATATTATATATATATATATATATATATATATATTTTCAATATTATTAGGTTGTTAAAAAAGTTAAGATTAATAATATATAATAATAAATACCATACTTTTTATGGTTTAGTTTAAGAAGTTATATATATATATATATATATATATATTATATATATATTTTATATATATATATATATATATATGTATATATAATAATAAAATAATAATATTAGGGTGTTAAAATAAAATAAAAATCATAAAAGTTATTTTTTTTTCTTTCTTTAATGGTTACTTTAAGAAGGTAATTTATTTGCTTAATAAATTATTCATTAATTAATTATTAATAAATAAATAAATAAATAAAAATAAATAAATAAAATGATGGTAATAATAATTAAATAAATAAAAATAAATATGGTTGAATTGAGGCCATAACAATTTAAATTAAAATAAAATAAATTAATAAATAGAATAAAATAAAATAAATATATATATGAAAAAAAAATTCAATAAATCTGAACACAAAAAGAAATAGCATAAAAAGTGAAAATAAATATATAGATAAGAATATAAAGATGGGAAGGGGGGAGGGTGTTTAATAAACAGAATATTAGTTAATATTTAAGTTATTAATAAGTGACAAAATAAATAAAATGAGCGACAAAGATCAAAAGAAGGAGAAGGACAGGAAAAGAAAATCCCAGAACAAGAGGAATAAATCCAAGAAGGAACGAAAAGACAGGGCTCCAGAGGGGGAAACATCGAAAGATCGAAAAGGATAAAAAAGGGGGGGGGGAAGGAAAAGAAAGACTAGGAGGAAAGGGCAGGGATCCAACAGCTACTGATCTTCCAACCATCATCTCTATTGAGGTTGTTAGGCCTTCTTTCAATCTCAATAGCCTCCCTAAATTTACGATGATGGAAATGAGTAACTTTAGCAATAACCTTGGCCTCCTCTATACAAACCTGATGCTTAGTCTTTTCTGCATGCTCTGCTAATGCTGTAGACTTGGTTCTCCCATGTCTTAGGTCAGCCGCATGCTTGTTGATCCTCTGATGGATGGAGTGCCCTGTTTCCCCGATATAGGGTGTCCCACAAGAACAAGGGATTAAGTGGACACCCTTCATTTCCTTAGGGTCAATGGGATCTTTCACCGATCAAGGGATTTATGAAGGGTGTTGAGGGGCCTAAAGGTTGAAGGAATATCATACCTCTTAAGGATCTGAGCAATCTTGTCTGTGGTCCCTTGGACATAGGGAAGATGGACACGTGGTCAGTGCTCCCTCGGTTCTTTTTTAATTAACATATTTCTAGAGGCTTTAAGGAAAGCCTTCTGACCAAGGCGCCTACTATAGTCATTCTCCACAAAGACGTTAAGGAGATGGGATTTCTCCTTATCGAAATTCTCCTTATCCGAAATCCTAAGGGCACGAGTAGCGAGGGTGTTAAGAACACCCATCTTCTGAGTAGGGAAATGATGAGAATTGGCATGAAGATACTGCTCAGTATGCATTTTCTTTCGGAATACCGAGTGGGAGAGAGAGCCGTCCTTATTCTTAGAAATAAGAATATCTAGGAAAGGGAGGCAACCATTAACTTCTTTTTCCATCGTGAACTTAATGGCAGAGGACTGACAGTTGAGGTGATCGAAGAAGAGATCCAATTCCTCATGGCCATGAGACGAGATGTAATTAGTGTCATCTACATACCTTTTCCACAACTTGGGAAGGAGAAGAGCTGAGGCTAAAGCCTTGGCTTCAAAATCTTCCATAAAGAGATTCACAACAATAGGGGAAGGGGGGAGCCCATGGCCACACCGCAGGTATGTTCAAAGAACTAGCCCTCGAAACAGAAGAAAGTGGAAGTGAGACAGATCTCAACTAGATGAGCGGTGTCAGGATCTGTTAGTAGATAGATCACTTCCAAGGCCTCCTTTATAGGGTTGTAGGTATAAAGGGAGACCACATCAAAGCTAACGAGAATGTCATCGGAGCTAAGCTTAATGTCCTTAAGCTCATTAATGAAGGAAGAGAGTCTTTTACGAAGGACTCCGTACGGCCAACTAGGGGCTTAAGCTTAAGGGCAACAAACTTAGCAAGAAGGTAGCTCGGACCACCGATGGTGTTGACGATAGGCCTCAAAGGGACCCCTTCTTTGTGAATCTTTGGCAACCCATAGATCCTAGGAGTAATGGGACTTCTCTCAATGAGCTTATGGCAAAGGGAACTCACAGAGCTACTAGACTTGATAGCGAGAGCCACTGTCCTAGAAATCTTCTTCAGAGGGTTCTTGGGCAGTTTTTTCTCTCCTTTTTTCACTTATATAATCCCATTCACACGTTTTTCTAATTATTCTTCTTCTTTTCTTCTCCCTAAGGATAAGGATCAAAATAAAGATAAGGATAGGTGGAGCGTCCATTTAAGACATTGGGCAGTCTCCTATTTCCACATAAAGAATATAGATATCTAGAAATATCAATACTATAATTTTCATAGTTATAAAATATTTTAAAGATATAATATTAAATTTTAAATTATTTTGGTCATATAATTGCATTTTAAGTTAAATATTTCTTATTATTACTTAAGATAGTCTAAATAATAGATCAAAAAACTAATAATGTCATTCACATTAATTATATCATTAAGAATAATTGGAAAGGCATTATTATTCACAATATGGATCACATAAGTCTACAAGATAAAATGACTCTTTTTCTTGGTCATTTCTCAAGTGAATTTTGCCAAAATATAGTATAGATTTTTAAAAATATTAAGTTTAAGTTGTTTAATTTGCAAATATAAAATTCTGTAGGCATTCTCAAAATGTTAATCCATTTATGCATTCAAAAATGGATTTTAAACAACAAGAAATCACATTCTCAAATGAAATTATATGACTTATTTACGAGAAAAAATCATTTTATGTGTTAATTATCTTTTAATAAATTTGTCTATTATCTATTTATGAGAAATTTATTTATATTTATAATATTTTAATAAATATAATTAAGAAATTTTATTTTGTATTTATATTTCTTAAATTAGTATTTATTTTTTAAAATAAATATTTCAATATCTACTTATTATTATTATTATTATTTTAAAATCATTTAATGTTATTAATACATTTCACTAATATAAAGCTAATAATTAATTAGAAATAAGACCATTAAAAATTGAATAGTAAACTTTTATACTAGAAATACCTTAATAGAATTGTCCTCCGCGTTCTTATATCACTTCAATTTTAATAATATAAAATTGATTCATTTTTTTTTAATAGTAATGACACAATGATGAGATGCATCATATTGACCATGGATGGCGCCGCATATTCCTTGAGCCTAATTAATACAAGGCAAGCATGTCATTTCAAGGAATCGAACATGCGTGTTGCGAGAGTTAACAACTCATCTTAACCACTTTTTCTACCCTTAATTAATCAAATATGTCCATCCCTATAAATGATATAAAGGAAATTTAATTTGTTAATATAACCAATAATACAAAGATAGTTTAAATTTGACGAGTAATTGATTTGGATTTGGTAAGTGAAATTTTTATATGAGATATTTTTTAAATGAAAAGTTTGATATTGA
Organism: Pinus taeda; assembly: GCA_000404065.3. Classification (NCBI taxonomy): domain Eukaryota; kingdom Viridiplantae; phylum Streptophyta; class Pinopsida; order Pinales; family Pinaceae; genus Pinus; species Pinus taeda. Next base: position 3,051 of record APFE030115640.1, on the reverse strand, counting down.
AGTAGTTTGTTTAAAATCTTGATTGTGCATATAAGTTAAGAGTGATGGGTTTTCTATCCGAGGGTTTATGGCTTCCCTCTTTATGTCATTGAGATTTTCTCATGGATGCATCCCTTGAAGAATAGCCCATACATTACTCCTCTGACCCTTTAGAAGGAATTAATATTTGGATATCCCATTATCCTCAAGTTCATTTGTGTCCTCGTGTCAAGTGGGGCCCTTCTCATTTGTTTTATTCTTACTTATGAAAACCTTCAATTTGTGCCCTATATCTCCACCATCAATCTTCAATAACAGTTGTTAGCCTTATAATTCATTTCAATATGTTGAACAATGAGGTGGTACAACCCTCTTAGTCATTATATCTAGCAATGTCAAATGATCAGATTACCAATATGACTACAAAGTGAAATGGAGGTATTCGTCCTCCTCACATATCTTCCCCATCGATTACCATTTTAGATCCCACCCCACAGGAACCCCCAATGTTGGGTTGTGTTATATTCTTTCCACATAGTTAACAAGGGGTTTGAGGGGTATTTGTAACCCCACTTTGTGGACCCTATATTAGGTTGGGCGGACCCACCTATGGTTTTGTGCATGATTTTCGCACATGTTTTTTGGACGCGATGGTTTTTGTTCGATGGTTTTGGATGCGATGGTTTTCGGTCCTAGGTATTGGATGCTTCGACATGTATAAATATGTATTGTAACATTGAAAGGAACATAGTGAAAAATCAAGCTGGTAGTCCCGATTTTGGGATCCAGTCGGAAATCTGTATGTATATGTGTTTTATGTGTTATGCTCTCGCATTTTTATTTTTCTGTGATTTAGAATTCGTATGCAGGTAATTTATTTACAGGGTTAAAACCTACATTTGGTATCAGAGTTATTTTGGCTTCAAGCAGACGCCTTTGTTGCTGAGGGGTTTCGCTCGGGCTTATGGTAGACCCTGTTCAGTGGGAGATCTGCGAGATTGATTCTGGTGGTGAAAGAAGATGGCGAGCAGTAGAAAGATAGAGATGGAGAAGTTAAATGGTCAGAGTTTTGAGTTGTGGAAACTCAACATGGAGGATTTCTTGGTGGATAAAGATCAGTGGATCATGGTAGATCCGGGTACTAAACCAACCAGAATGACCGATGAAGAATGGAAGAAGTTGGATCGGAAGCCAAAGAGCACAATACGATTGCGTGTCTTAGATTCAGTATTGCTGAATGTATCAGGGGAAGCTACGGTGAAGGCTCTGTGGGACAAGTTAGGGACTTTGTACCAATCTAAGTCTATGGTGAATAAACTATTCCTGCGGAAAATGTTGTATAACCTGAGGATGAAAGATGGAGACTCGGTGACAGAGCATCTGAATGCGTTTAATACTGTGGTAAGTAAGTTATCATCTGTTGATATTAAAATTTTAGATGAAGATAAGTGCATCAGTTTGTTGTGTTCTCTATCAGATTCGTGGGATAGTCTGGTTATTGCAATAGGTAGCAATGCAACTGCTTTGCAGTTTGATGAAATAGTCTCAGCCTTGCTCACGGAGGAGATGAGACGGAAAAATATGGACAACCAGAATGGTGATGCCTTGTATGTATGAGGACGGTCCCATAACAGAAACAAAAATAAGTCATCGAGTGGGAGATCTAAATCTAGAGGGAGACCTAAATCTCCAGGAAAACCTATAAAGGTGGTGTGCTGGAAATGCAGAAAGGAAGGGTACTTCAGAAGGGAGTGTGAATCTAAAGCTCCTGATAAAGGAAAGTGATCTGATGATGCTCCTTTTATAGAGGTGAATCCTTTCACTTCACTCCCCATAGAGAGTGGTTCTGCGAGTATGAGAAATACGATGGTGGTGATGTCTTCTTAGGAGATGATAGGAAGGTTAGAATCATTGGTCGTGGAAACGTAAAGTTGAAGTTGCAAGGTGGAAGGGTTAGAACCCTTCCAGGTGTTCTGCATATTCCTGCATTGGCCAGAAATCTGATTTCTGTAAGCAGTTGGATGATGCAGGCGTAAAGACAGTGTTCGAGAAGGATACCTGCAAGATGGTTCGAGGAGCACTGGTATTGATGCGAGGAGTTCGGATTGGAACTCTATACAAGCTGCAAGGTAGCACTGTTGTTGAGGGGTGCGATAGTTCTATGGCTCCTGAAAATGGAGCAGAAAATCTAGCGGTCTCTGGAGAGAAGACCATGTTGTGGCATCAAAGGCTTGGACATATTGGAGAGAAGGGCCTTCGAATACTTCATGGTAAAGGTATGGTAGAAGGTATGAGTATAGCTCTTTGGATTTTGATTCTGTGAAAATTGTGTATATGGGAAGCAGAATTGTGTGAGTTTCCCCTCTGGTGGTAAGAGGACGAAACAGATATTAGAGCTGTGCACAGTGATGTGTTTGGACCTGTGAAGGTTCCATCACTGGGTAAGTCTGTGTACTATGTATCATTTATAGATGACTTCTCAAGGAATACATGGATATATTTCCTTAAGATGAAATTTGAAGTCTTTGATAGGTTTAAAGAATTTAAGGCTCTGGTGGAAAATCAGACAGAGAAGAAGATAAAGGTGCTGAGGACAGATAATGGTGGAGAATTCTGCAGCAAGGAATTTGAAGAATTCTGTAAGAATTGTGGTATAGCATGACAGAAGACTACTCCATATACACCTCAGCAAAATGGAGTCGTAGAAAGAATGAACAAAACGTTGATGGAAAGGGCAAGAAGTATGCTCAATGGTGCCGGGTGAGGACAGGAATTTTGGGTAGAGGTGGTGGATACTGCATGTTACTTGGTCAACAGGTCACCTTCATCAGCGTTGGAGGATAAGACTCCACAAGAAGTATGGACTGGTAAGAAACCCTCTCTTTCACATCTGAGGGTATTTGGATGTGATGCATATGTACATGTTCCAAAAGAGAACCGAACCAAGTTGGATAGTAAATCTGAAAAGTGCATCTTTATTGGGTATAAGGATGGTTTAAAGGGTTATAAACTTTGGAACCCAGTCACACAGAAGGTTGTGTACAGCTGCGATGTGGTGTTCAGAGAGGTGAA
>APFE030115631.1:0-11684 GCA_000404065.3 Pinus taeda | reverse complement strand
TATGGTGAATTATGTGCATGAATTGACGCGGTGGTGTCAGTAGATGAAGTCGCGCTCTTGGTTCCGTTGATGAAGTCGCGTATCGTCTTGTCAATTCTTGGATCCATTGATGAAGTTGCGTATCGTATTTGTCATTTCTTGGATTCGTGGTGACTCGGGCTGAAGAAGTTGGAAGGCATGACCCACGTCCTTGAAGATGACGTGCCTCACGTTCTTACCTGCCCTTTTGAGGGTTTCGAAATACTCCAAGTTCCGCTCTCGCAGCACGTCCCGCTCGGAGATGCAAAGTAGAACCGGCGGCAGCAACACATCTCGCAGCTTTGACGAAGTAATAGGGTTGCATGCGAAATGGTCTCGATTGGCTCCCAGGGGCAACGAAAGCTTCCAGAAGACGTCGATCCATTTCTGGGAGAGACCCGCATCTGACGTTTCGCATTCCCATTTGGAGCGGCTCTCACCGCCGAAGAAGGGTTGGATGATAATCGCCCCTCTGATATGCAGAGGCTTCATATTCGCTTTCGCCGCACGGGACGCAACGTGATGGGTGATGTTACCCCCGGCACTGTCTCCGGCCAAGAAGCACCGTGAAAAATCGCAATACGATCTCAACCATGATTCCCCCGGCTCGTTCATGGTTTGAGCTTTCGCTTGCCCGACCCGGCCAGCTTGTCGACAGACCCACTCGACGGCACTGAAACAATCGTCGTAAGCCACAGGGAGGCGACGCTCTGGAGCAAGCCTGTAGCCTACTGAAATTATCACTGATTTTATCTCAGAAGCCAATCTGCACATGAACGCATGGTAAATAGACCATGCCGGCGAGCCCATCACGAATCCTCCGCCGTGGAAGTATATGACAACAGGCAACTTTCCATGCTTTTGTTCATCAGTGGAAGTTGATCTGGGAAGATAGAGGCGCGCCCATACGCGAGTTTCAGCATCTATAATGACATCTCTCGAAGCCACGGCTTCATCTGGTTTATCAGATGGGGAGACATCGGATACAAAGGAGGAGAACCTTTCCACAGAGCCGTCTCTGTAAACTCTTATGAATCCTTCCAGCTCCTCCTCTACTTTGCTTTCCTCGCGCAGGAGGTGGTGAGTAGTCTTTCCCTCCCCCCTCTGTGTATTCGGATTTACGGGAATGGTATCCATGTAAACCCAATTTGCTGCACTTCCAAAAACTCCCCTGAGAGGAGAAGATGTTATGTAAATTATGGGTATTGGATTTGCGTGCGGGCAAAGCCGCCCTTTACGACTGAGTACTCACTCACTCTTTGGAAGAGAGAAGATGAGAATGTTGTACCACGGACCAACCGATGGACAGACGACTGACGATGAGTAAGACAATGCCTTCGATTATTTTGCTGTGGGTGAAGACTCACATTTATAGTGAGTAGCGGGCGAAGAGAACGCTCGACAAACCTATTTTAATCCATTCACCAGATACCAACCATCGACAGTTACGTGGAATACAAATTAGCTTAAAACACCAGCTAATACCTTTAGAGTTTTTTATTTATATAATCAAAGTTCATCCCCCATTTTAAAGCTGTATATTGAGTTTGACTTGAGGGGTTTTGGGATCATCGTTCATCCCCCTTTTTCAAGCGTCATAATGAGTTTGGCTGGAGGTATTTTGGGATTGTATAGATCATGATATGATCTATATCACCAACCAACCTTAGTAAATCACAGCTAATAACAGCCACAACCTGGGCTTTACATTTATGCATATCTAGCGTTTTAAAATGTTAACGGCCCAGCCGTTGAAATTTGGTTTTCTACAGACAAACAAAACGGCAGTTTAGTAACCGCCAGAACCTAAGGCTTTACATTTATGCACATCTAGGGTTTTAAAATGTTTAACAGCCCAGCTGTTGAAATATGGCTTTCTAAACATAAAAAAATAAAACAAAACAGAACCGGCAGTTTAAATGGAAGGCAATCAGAATCTAGGGAGAAAACCCTCAATTCTGAGGGTGGTCATCTAAAAGAGACAAAAAAAATAACTTTTCAAAACAGACCCGGCAGTTTAAATGGAAGGCAAACAGAATCTAGGGAGAAAACCCTCAATTCTGAGGGTGGTCATCTAAAAGAGACAGAAAAAAATAATGAGTGAGTAAATTTAGACCAGCCAAAAATTCAACAATAAAGTTATACAACCCCATTTATTTAATACACATTGGCAGGCAACATATTTTGTTGCCATCCAAACCCATGGAGATATGCCTTCAACGAATCTGACCAAATATAGCGCTGGATGTCAGAAGACAACGTCATGCTATTTGTTGTTGCTGGCGTACGATGAGCACGTCACAGTGCTCCTTAATGGTCACCGATATTCCATGGCGTGAGGACCGAGGTAACGAATATCAATCCTTATAAAGATATCTTGGCACTTACTTGACTGGCCACGCGTAGGAGTATGTAAGCTTGACGACGAGGTAAAACTAAAATTGAGTAAATTTAATAAATGGAGAAAGTTATCGGTGGATTTTCTGAATACCGTTTGGTAGGAATTGTGTGAACGAGTGGTTGGTATAACTTTGACTCCACTCATGGAGCAAAGGGAGCGAACTATTTTGGTATTGTTTATTTTTTAACTGCTTTTCGTTGTGAGGCTTGATTTCTTTTTTATTTATTATTTAAATTCCATGTATTGAATTTTATTTTTACATATTATTTAAGTGTTATGTATTATATGTAGTTTTATTGTATTTTTTTTGGTTGTGAATGTAAAATAAATGTTAAAGATTTAATTTTAAGGGAATATTTTTAATATTTATATTAGTGTACAAAAATATTGTTGAATAATTATGTTAAGTTTAAATTGTTATGTTTCTTTATTAAAGTGGTTAATTAAAAAAAAATCATATGAATACATGTAATATAAAGTGATTTATGCTTTATTGGACATGAGTCTAAGTACTGTAACAAAATCTATTTATATGTTAAAAATCTCCATAATAAACTTAGGTAACTAAGAGTTTAACATTTTTGTTGCATATTTCTTTAGGTATATATATATTAACTTTTATATCTATATATATATATATATAATAATAATAACAATAATAGTTTGAAATATTATTAGAATTAAGTTAGTTTTTATGACTTTTAAATTTTAGCTGCTTCATGTATGAAGTCTATTGGCATTTTCCATTGATTTAATTTTTATGGCTATCCTAGTATTACTTTAAAAAGGTCAAACACATTCAACCATATCAAACTAGTATGTGATTTTGTGCAATTATGTATAGTCACTATTTATGTAAGTTAAAATATTTTATAGATTGTGTTGAGTCATTCTTGAAATGTTTGAAATAAACTTTGTCAAACCCATTAACTATAATGTATTATGAAGAGAAATAATGACCTTAGCTTTCAATTTGATGAGTTAGATTTAAGAGGGACATTCTAAATAATAAAGTAGTTTTCAATCCACTTTTAAATAAGAATTTGTGAATTTTATAACATTTCCGTCAATAGTAATATTTAGCCATGGATTTTGAAGAAATACATAATCTTCTAACGAGGAAGAAGAATAAAGCTTTTTGGGGATAAATTGAACACCTAAAAGCACAAACCCAATTGTGTTTAGATTCAAATGTCAATATATCAAAAGCACCATAGCCTTGGTAACCACATATTTGATATTTTCATATCAAAATACTAAATATATTGGTTTTCTAATCAAATAAGAAATAGAATCATTATATCAAAGCTAAAATCTATCACTAGTGTGCCAATACTAAACAATCTACATAATAGTATAAAAGTAAAACAAAAAAAATTATTTCAATTACATAAACAAGGAAAAGGCAATTATTGTTTAGCATACAATACCAATAATCCATGGGTGTGGACGTTGAGTCTCAACCTTTAAGGTTCAAGCTTCAATGTTTATATTTTATGCTTAAGTGTCTTCAATGTAGGATCATATGGTTTGACTAAACTTTTTTCTAATAAGTCTAAAGATCTACAATAGATAAATCTATACTTATCTTAAATTCTCATTTTAAAGTTTTAGTATTACAAGTATTACATAATATCATATTTCTCTATATTTTTATTAGAAATCAATTATGTATATATGTGTGTGTGTGTGTAAAATTTAACCCCTGGTTCTTTAAGAAATGCATAATTGCAACATTTTGATTAATTTTATTATGAAATTATTACAAATTTAAAAGGATAATTTCAATTTTTTTTAAAGAAATTTCAAAATATTGAATTAATTAAATATTTAAAAATATAATTATAATTTAACAAATAATAAATCTCACTCGAGAAGATCAAAAGTATCTTTATGTTTTGACTAGCTCAAGTAGCTCAAAGAAGAAAATTAATATAGGCAAGATTAGAACTAACTGTCATGAGCTCCATAGTGAAACAGTTAGTTGGGCAATTCCTAAAACACCATGGATGGAAAGGTTCTGTCATCTCTGTGAAAATATGGACATCGAGGATGAAAATCACTTCCTCTTAGAGTGCCCCGCGTACAACCACATTAGATCTTAGTTTCAAAATCTTTGTTGCAATACTGGCCTTCCTAGCCTTTTACATTGTCAAAATTACAGTGAGCTCATGAGGCTTCTCTTCCAAGCATTTTGAGCATAAGAATAAAATCTTAATTCAAACTAAATAATTTGTTTCTTTAGGTTCGATAGACCAAAATTTGGTCTAAGTGGACGTTAACCACCACCACCATCATCGTAATCAATAAAATTTCAATAATATATATTTAAAAATTAAAACATTTAAACTTATTTTAAAAATAAAACCATTAAAATTAAATACATTTAGATTGAATTTTGTTTAAAATTTGTACAATGTACGTATTTGTTTGGAAATAAAAATAAAAACTTATGATTTAAATTATTTTATAAATTTAAAATTATTTAGTTCAGGCAAAACCAGTAATTATGTAATTAAATTTCAATAAAATTTATTTGAAAAAGTCAAAGGTTTGAAGTGATAACTTTTAGATTTAAATTTGATTAAAAAATTTGTAAAAATATAATTGCATTTTTTTTTTGTAAAGGTAGGCATTCTTCATTCCAGATGACAAACAAAAATACAACATACTAGAGTTCAGGTGGCAGGTCTGCCCACAGGAAACCAGACCGCCATCTTTCGGCCTTAAAACCTGACCAAAATTTAAAAATGTTTTGTTCCTTCTTCCTGTCATAACCATTGTTTTGCCTATTATTGTCTAAGATAACGACATTAACATAACTCGACACCCAAATACAGTTCGGATTTATCATCATAATAAACAAAAGAAGACACAATGCAACTAATCCTCGTCCGACAAGTTAACCAGGGCAGGCTTTGAGGCGCTAGCACCGGACTTCAGAATCTTCTGCTCTATGGCCCATTTGAGTTCCAGCACCAATTGTTCCATGTTCTTTAGCAGCAGATGGCTCCTAGCTACCTGGACTTGGACAGTCGCGATCTCTTTTAGGTGAACGTTCTTTATGTTGGCCGATTCTTCCGTCAGTTGGCATTTGAGGAGCTCCTCTTCCTGTTTTCGCTCCTCATCCTCCTCTTCACAAATAGCCTGGTTTACCTCCATAGCCCCACCAACCACGTGTTTCATGATCCAGTAGAATTGGAGCATTTTGTTGAATAGCATGTTCCTGCCTCTTGAGGTGCCTCGGTCCGTAATCACTTCCCAGTCCTCTCAGGGGATCTCTTGGTTCACGCTGATTTCCAATAGCTCGTGCTCCCACCCATGGATTTGAGAACGGACCTCGGGAGAGATGCCGGTCATGTACCCGTCTATCAAGTGGAGGAGCTTTTCAGAGTCGGGCTTCCTGCCCCTTTTGTTCGAATGGCTACTGGTGCCATCTTCCTGTTTCTTAGCAAAATTGACCTTCCTTGGAGCCATCTTGCCACGGACCTGGGGCTTGGAAATTGTGGGAGCTTTTCGACCTGTCACAACAGAAAACCACAAGTCAGTGCGAATGAGTTGGAGCACTATCGAGGCCTGGACGTTTGTAGCAGCATTCTCAAAATGGTTGAACGCCCGGGCCCTTATAGCAACAACATTCCGGGCTAGGCGGCTTAAGACCCACCACCCTCTCACAGAAGCCCGGAGAAACCCCCACCAGACAAATTGGTGAAACCTTTTGGGCCTAGCCAGCAGAATAGAAAGGTGATCGTGGTAGAGGCCACGAAAGAAGACTAGGGAGCAAATAAGACCAGGGGTGCGAGGACCCTCCTGGAGCACAGCAAGACCCGTCAAAGCCCCCCACACAGTGTGACTCTCAGAATAGGACCAAAACTAGCATTATGCAAATCTTTCCCTTCTCGGAGGAGGATAAGAGAAACAAAAGAGTACCCGGAGGGCCATTTTCATCTCTGCAACTGGGATTCTGCGCACAAGGGCAGAACATTTTTGGCCAGGCAAAGATAATGGAGTTACGAGCTAACATAATGTCTGAAGGACGAAGACGATAGGAAACATACCACCTTTTCTTGCCATAACCGAGGAGGAGGGCTAGTCGCAGAGTCGAGCAAGCGTCTTTCTGTTTTTTTTCATCGTTCTTACCAAACTGAATGAGCCTTCCATCTGTTTCCTCGGGCATATGGGTGTTATTAACTCATTGTCCTGTCAATCGGGCCTCCACTTGGCCGTTTAGTTTTCCGGCCTCCACTTGGCCATTTAATTTTCTGTCTGACATTCCATCCTCCCTATCCCGGGAAGTGGCATGACTTGACCTACCTGCTTTATGCGCCATTACTCCAATATCCTCCCGGTTGCTCTTGTCGTAACCTTCTTGTACTCCTGATGCCACCTGTCGTCCTTCCTCTGTCAATTATCCCGAATTCTGGAGCTAGCTCCAGATCCTTCCTTAATGATGATTCAGTTCGCACGTCTTCTCCGTCCCCTCGACCAGACCTACCTTGCCCCGTCACCTGCCCAATTCGTTCATTCCTTTCACTTCTTCCTGTTCCCACGGATGTGTTGTCCATTCCCATCTGTTGCGAATTTCTCCACCTCCGCTGCGTGCCACCTGATCCTGACCGTTCGTCTTGATCGTGCCTTTACCACCTTTATCAACGTCAAGCAATTGTTGAAGTCGAGAGTTCTTCTCCGGGAGCAGTTGAGGCAAACCTTCGCTGTGATTTCTTTGCCCCAATTCCGACAGCCCCAATTCGCAAGCCAATACGCTGGCTTGTTGCCTGCACGCCTAGTGTGAGTCGGAATGAGGTAATCTATTCTGGATAGGAGTTTCTCAAATTCTCCTAAGAGCCAAGCTGTTCTCCAGCTTTTGTTGATTTTTTCCGCTGGTTGTTGCTGCTGGAGCTTCCTAACTATGTCGATCACCAACTTCAAGTCACCCTCTATTTGGAGTAGCTTGAAATTTACCCGCAAAGCAATTTCCAGGCCCCGTTTTAGGGCGTGCAGCTCGACTTCATTATTTGAGGCTTCCCCACAATCCATCGCGAATGTTTTTATAGCGTTGCCCCTGGCATCTCTGAAGACTCCCCCAATGCCAGCCTCTCCTGTGTTGTGTTTTGCAGTGCCATCAAAATTAAGCTTTATGAATCCCTGTGGGGGGTCTCGGTACTGGTTGCTTTTGGCCACTTATTTGGTCTATTCTTTTCGTGAAACACCTCCATTTACCATACTCTAGCTAACCTCTAGTCTTTTCAAGATTTCCTTCTTCGTTATCGATGCTTGCCAGATTTCGTCCTTCCAGCTTTCCATTAGGATTGTTTCACGAATGTTTCTAATGGTTTGTTCCCAGATTGCTGTGGGGGTTCGAGGTTCTGCCTTGAAAATTGCCCCATTCCGTTCTTTTTAGATATTCCAGAGCAGGAACCCGGCAGAAAGGAGCCAAGCGCAATTGACCACTGGATTCTGGTAAGGATTTCTCGGCCAATTTACTATGGTGTTTATGATGTTTTGATGATTTCTATGATGTCGCTCAAACAATTTGAGGTGGCATTCCCATAGGGCGTTGCTGACTAAGCAGCGGTTCATCAAATGTTCCATGGTTTCCTCTTGGGAGTTGTAGAGGGCACAGTGGGATGGGCCTTGGCTTCCCTTACTAAGAATCTGGTCCCAGGTAAGCACTCTGCCATGAAGTATAGTCCAAATGAAAAAAGATACTTTAGGCCAGTCCTTGGTTTTCCAAAGGTTTTTCCATTGATTTGTTTTCGGCTATTGATTTTGATTGACTTTGTGGTAGTAGGCTTCTGCTATTGAGAAATTTCCTTGAATTCGTTTACCCCATATGAGAATGTCAAACCTCGTTTTTCTTGCTATTTTTCGAGATGCCGTCTCTGTGTAGTACTCTTGCCATCTATCGGTTTCTGGTGCTCCTTCCCAATCCTCTTTTTGTTTCCAATTGCGCCAGTATCCTTCCTTGTCTCGCTTCCAGAAATTGCCAACTGTTAATGCACCAGTCTGGGACGAGAAGGTAAGGATGGCATAGAGGTTGTCTTTTTGTATGAGTTGTTTGCCTTGCTGCCAAGATTCCTCCCATAATCTAGCTTTTTCCCCTGCTCGAATTTCCCATAAAATGTGATCCCTTATCAGGTCTTTGTTGCCTCTCGCCAGGTTCCGGATTGCAGATCCTCTGGTCTCTGTCGTACTTCTCAGTCTTTCTTCAGTTTCCCCTACCGCATCGTATTTTCTTTCCCATATCACCTTCCACAGGTCAGGGCCACCCTGAAGCCACCTCCACCAGAGTTTCGCGCCCATGACTTGGTTGAGGATGAAGGGTTCATGAAGCCCTAAACCGCCATCTTTGGAGAGCCGTCTAAGCCACTCCCATGAGATTAGGGCCCACTTTATTATTTTGCTGGTCCCCTGCCAAAGGAAGTTTTTGAACAGGGTAACCAGCTTTTGGCTTGCTGTCTTAGGGATAGCTTGGCACGAGAGCTAGTAGTTAGGGATGGCCTGCAAAACTGCTTTCAAGAGGATTATCCGACCTGGGGCATTCAATGAGCGATGGGTCAAGTTATCCATTTTATTTCAGATTTTTTTATTAGAAGTTCCCAGTCGGTCGACCGGAATTGATGCTCATGTAGCATAATACCCAGGTATTTTGACGGTAATGTTCCCCTGTTGAAGCCTAGAGTGCGTTCCAGGAATATTTGGGTAGCCAGCAAGGTATTGAAGAAAAACACTTCCGATTTGTCCTTTTTAATCTCCATTCCAGAGGCTTTGCTGAATTGGGATAAGGATTTGATAATTCTTTGGGCCTCCTTCAGAATGGCTTCACCATATAGCATCATAGCGTCTACAAATTGTTGGTGCGAGACCGGGATGTCCTCCCCGCAGATTCGGGGGCCCTTTATCTGATCCCTGGAGACTTGAGCCTTTACCAATCTGCCTAGGCCTTCTGCGACTAGGATGAAGAGGAAGGGAGACAAGGGGTCTCCCTGCCGTAGCCCGCGAGAGGGAGTGAAGGCTTCAAAGGGGGTACCGTTTAAAAAAATTGACATGACTGGAGTGCCAACCATAGACAGGATCCTATTTATCCATCTTTGGTCAAATCCATAGGCTTTAAGGATGCCTGCCAGATAATTCCAGCTAAGGCGATCAAACACCTTGGCCAGATCAAGTTTGATAAGCATGCTTGTGGCGTGGGAGCTTTTCAAGGAGTGGATCACTTCCTGGGCCACTATGATGCCATCGGTGATCTGCCGTCCTTTAACAAAGCTAGTTTGCTCCGGGGCAATGAGATCTAGCAGGATCAGCTTGAGCTTGTTTACCATGATAGTTGTGAGGATTTTGTAGACAACATTACATAAGGAAATGGGCCTGAAACCCTGCGGTTCATCCGAGCAACCATTCTTTGGGATTAGAGCCAGGAAGGTGGCGTTCAAGCCATGGTGCATGCGTTTGGAACACCTGGAATCCTCCACAAGGTCTAGCAGATCATTCCCCATGAAGCTCTAAGTCACCTAATAAAATTCAATGGTGAAGTTGTCGAGGCCCGGGGCCTTATTTTTTGGCATTTTGTTGATTGTCTCTTCAAGTTCCTCCTTGGTGATTACCCTGAGAAGGGCCAGGTTTTGATCTCTGGAGAATTTCTTAGGAATATGGTGGCAGATTTTGTCTATGTCCTCAGATCGGTTGACATTTGGTTCGGATAATATGCCTTGGAAGTGCTCCACCAAGAGTTATTCTATTTCATCCTGCTGCGTCACTCTGTTTCCCTCTTTATCTTTCAAAGAGAAGATTTTGTTGTGTCGGCGATGGTTCAGCATAGCTTTATGGAAGAATTTGGAGTTTTTGTCTCCCTCTTTTAGCCATTGGACCCGATATTTCTACTTCCACACGATTTCTTCCTGTTTTCGCCTTTCCTCCAATTGGGTGATTACTTTGCCTTCCTCCTCATCTAGTTCTTGACTTTGTCCGTCTAAGATGATTTGCTGTTGGATTCTTTCCAATCTGGACTGGAGTTTGCCTTGCTCCTGCTGGATGTTGCCGAATTCTTCCCTATTCCACTTCTTGATTTCTTTGAGTCTTAGCTGAAAAGAGTGTATTTTATTGCGTCCTTTCTTTCCACTTTTGCTATCCTACCACCAGCTTCTTACTTTGTCTAGGAAGTCAGGGGCACGAATCCCAAAGGACTTGAACCGGAAGGGTCTCCTTTTGTTATGATCATTTAAGGCTATTTCGAGCTTTATTGGCCAGTGGTCCGACCCTATTGAGGGTAGGATAAAGGCTTCATAGAATATATCCAACCCGATTATGTGCTCTGAGATGAGGAATCTGTCCAGTATTGAAGCGATCTGTTTGGACCCATCTCTTCTGTTATTCCAGGTGAATTTCCTGTTTATGGTTGGGATATCAACCACCCTTAGTGCAGTCTGCACTTCTCTGAATCTTTCCATCTCCGGGTCTTCTTTGCATATTCCACCTCTTTTCTCTTCTCTAGATGTGATTAAGTTGAAGTCGCCTGCCAGGATACATCTCTGCTCCTGGTGCATATTTCTAATCTTTGTCAATTGTTTGAGAAATAGGTCTCTGTCTGCACGCGGGTGGGGCCTATAGACAATCGAGATTACCACCCATTCGCTTTGTCCTATTAGTCTGAATCTCCCTATGAGGATTCTTGGCATTCTTATCCACCAGTCGGTGAGGACTTCTACTGGATTCCAGAGAATTTCTATCTGTTGGGTTGTGTTATACTCTTTCCACATAGTTAAGAGGGGGTTTGAGGGGTACCCATAACCCCACTTTATGGGGTCTGGGGCAGCGCCCCCGAAAAGTTTGGTTTTGGACCCTATGTTAGGTTGGGTGGACCCACCTATGGTTTTGTGCATGATTTTCGCACATGTTTTTTGGACGCGATGGTTTTCGGTCCATGGTATTGGATGCTTCGGCAAGTATAAATATGTATTGTAACATTGAAAGGAACATAATGAAAAATCAAGCTGGTAGTCTCGGTTTTGAGATCCAGTGGGAAATCTCTGTGTACATGTGTTTTATGTGTTATGCTCTCACATTTTTATTTTTCCTGTGATTAAGAATTCGTATGTAGGTAATTTCTATACGGGGTTAAAACCTACATTTGGTATCAGATCTATTTTGGCTTCAAGGGGATGCCTTTGTTACTGAGGGGTTTCACTCAGGCCTGTGGTAGACCCTGTTCAGTGGGAGATCTGCAAGATCAATTCTGGTGGTGAAAGAAGATGGCAAGCAGCGGAAA
>APFE030115619.1:90409-113769 GCA_000404065.3 Pinus taeda | reverse complement strand
AGATCTGCACCATAACCCAATCACAGTATTCCAGATCTAGCACTTTATCAGATATTCAATAATTCAGATGATGCTTTGACAAATGATCTCCTTCCCTTTTTATAGTCTTAGGCCTTTCACAATACCACGGTCCAAAACCATAATAACACAATACCATGAGCCCAATACTTGGGATCAACGCTTTTGGATGCAATACCACGGACCAAAACCATAGGATCAAAAAACTCTTGGACCAATACCATGAACCAACCATGAAAGTGCGTGAACTTTTCTCCACATGAAATAAACTTTTTCTCCACATAAAAGTGCGTGAATTTTTCTCCACATGAAATAAACGTTTTCTCCACATAAAAGTGCATGAAATTTTCTCCACATGAAATAAACTTTTTCTCCACATGAAATAAAAATTTTCTCCACATAAAAGTGCGTGAAATTTTCTCCAGATGAAATAAACTTTTTCTCCACATAAAAGTGGGTGAACTTTTTTTTCTACATGAAATAAACTTTTGTCCGCATAAAAGTGCGTGAACTTTTTCTCCACAGGAAATAAACTTATCTCCGCATAAAAGTGTGTGAACTTTTCTCCACATGAAATAAACTTTTCTACGCATAAAAGTGCGTGAACTTTTCTCCACATGAAATAAACTTTTCTCCGCATAAAAGTGCGTGAACTTTCCTCTACATGAAATAAACTTTTATCTTCATGAAAGTGCGTGAACTTTGCTGCACTATAATTTATCATCTGAGATGAGTGGGTTGCCATCAAGTACAACATATGTATCATAATGCCAACAAATGTTATATTTAAGAAAAAAAATCACCCCCTTTCCAAACTTAATCTAATTAGCTCAACAAAAAGAAAGACTTGAACTCAAGACCTCTACTCTTGTAAAGTAGCTTTGGACCAAGTGAACTACATTAAAAGGTTAGTAAACTTTGGAAAAGAGGAAGGATTTTTTTGTTTTTGTTTTTGTTTTTGTTTTTTTCAAGTCACTAAATCTTTCGGGTGCATGTTGGCTTGAGAAAGCTCTTTTTTTCCTACAAAAAAAAAAAAACACAAAATCCAACATGGACATACAAAAAAAAGCAAACCTTACAGCTTGAAGTTAGCTTTAACCAGAAACTAAATACTTTCCTCAATGTTTCTGATTTTCCGAGATCACACTAAGGTGCGCTGGAAAATAGCATACGCATGAGAAAAATCCTTCCTTTCTATTTCTGATTTTCCCAGATGGCACAAAGTCACGGGGCAAAGAGCATACATAAAAATGGAAGGTATAGATCTGGTCTCTTTTTAATAAAAAAAACAAAGATCTAAATAAACCGAAATAAACAGAGAGAAAATAACTCAAAACTGCAAAAAAACATCGTATACCTACAAGTCTTAAAAATGATGTAGCTAGGGCTATCAGAAGCCTTTTCGCATCAAATGAAAGGGGTTCCTTACTATAACAGATGCTCCTAACACAATAGAGTAGTTCTCTGGGCCCGAAAACAATCAATAACAATAGATCTAGGGACCGAAAATCGAATGTAGTTCTACCGGCTTCAGATTTGGATCAACAACAGATGTAGCCCTCAAATAGCTTTGATACCATGTAGGAATTTAAAGGGTAAGTTCCTCAGATAGAACACAAAAGGACACCGATCAAAAATAGATCACAAATCAATACACTAGTATTGTTGACGTGGTTAAAATCCTCAAAGAGGGTAATAGTCCATTGCTTGAGCTAACGCGACCACTTTAGGAAATTTATTAATAAAGGAATGAAATTCTACATAAGCATCCCTCATGAATGGTTACCCTACAAATGTCCCTCCATGCTCTTTAAATAGAGGTCATGGACCAATCTGGTGTTAAGCCACAAATCAAGTTTGAGTAATACCAAGGAGAGAATGAACCATCAGATCACTTCATTTCTAGAACATATCATGATCATCGGATTGTAAGTTACAAAAGTACATAGTAAAGAAACACACTTTACCTAACTGTACACTAGACCAAGTTATACTTAACTATTTCCTATGTGTCAGAATATCCTAACATCCCCCCTTAAGAACAACTTGGGATAGGATTCAAGGATGTACAAATATGGCACAATAGGAGAAGGAAGGAGGCACTAGAGCCTAGGTGTCAGTCGCAACCATAGCCACTCATTGTCTACCCCACCCATCATAAATAAATTGTGCTTCCCAAGATCTTAAGTGTGTCTATAGCATCAGTCTCAGCCAATTGTTTGAATTCTGATGGTCATTCTTTCTGTTCCGCATAATGCGCTACTAGAATTTCTGGCCAATCCGAATTAATGCAAGAAAATTACCAGATTCGCAAGATTCTCGTACAGCCACCTGTAGAAAATCAACTGGACTGTCCAAATTAAATCGACTTCATAATTACAACTACATATTGTCTATTATGACATGAAATCTTGTGTAGTCATGGAGGATTATATGCATGGGATATTGAATCATAGCTTCATCTCAAATATTCGAAAGTGAAGGAAATGTCACCATTTCGAATTTTTGAAGTGTAGCTAAGGTGACACTCATTAATAAGTTTAAGAACACATCCTAGAATTCCTGGCAACCTAATTCAACATAGTTGCAACAACTGTTGGGTAAACTTTCACACTTTGAGACATATTCTTCATAATCAGCAAGTAGATATTCTATGGCACCACAGTCTAGGAAAGGTGGAAATCTTAAGAGAATTTAACCCGAAGGAGTTGAGTTAGTTGATGCTAATACAAAGGTCAGAAGGTTGTTTATTCAGGCAGGCTGGTATCCACTCTACATGATGTTAGGAGACTAACATCAAAGTGTAGCCTGTCAGTTTGCGCAAAATTTCAATGGGTAGGAAGCTACCATTTTTGGTTTTCAGTTGCAGGTTTCATAATAGTCAATTGTAGAGGATTTTAACCTTCCCCAAGAAGGAGAAAAGTGGTTCAAAGGAAAAATTATTATAGGAGGAGACCTTAACACTTTTATCAGAGATGAATACAGAGATCCTAATTGGGCCAAAGGAATTCCCAACAATTATTTGAGAAAGAATGGGAAGAAAAAATCAAGCTAGTTAAGATATTCCTCACTTGTGAGAGAATATATACAACAGTTTTTCGTTACCATATGAGGTTTCTGTTTCATTTTGCGGGTATAAGGACTCTTAATTTTCCTTAATTTATATTAAAGAGCGTGACCAAAATGGCAACCAAGATTCGAACACATCAAGAAGCATCAAAGTACAACCTGTATCATCAGCTAATTATCAAGGTTTTGGTTGAAGAAGAATTGAAAAAGAGGAACCAGACTTGGTACCATTTCTTGTTTTATAGAGCAGGCCAACCCGCACAAAACCCCAAGAAAACTTTAAATATTCTTCAAATGGTTTCAGACAAATAGGACATCAACTTCATTAGCTGAAGGAATCTCCAAAATAAAGACAAGGAGGGAAGGTGTTAGAAGAGGTGCCAAAAGCAACAAAAAGAAGCCTTTAGCTACTAAAACTGAAAAGAAAAAGGAGCAAGGAGAAAGCTCTTCTGCCCAGAAATCTAAAAGCTCAAAAATGGTTCCTCCTGTTAGACCCTTTACTAAGATTTACATAAGAACTCAGAGAAGAAATCATGTAGCTGAAGAGAAATCTAAGGCATAGGTGTTTCCTAAAATTCCAGAAGCACATGAACAACAACAAGAAGAACAACCTCTTAATTATGATGAGGAAATATTGAAGGAAGCAGGGTATACAAGAACCAGTAAAAACAAGAAAGAAGAGCTAAAACCAGTTGCTAGAACTAAGAGGAGGCGTACTAGGGAAAAGAACAAATACAGACTAAAATCAAAGGCCCTAAATAATCCTAGTTTGTTAATTGAAGTAATAGTTATAGAAGAGCAACCAAAAGAGTTGCAGACCAAGGATCCCTCAATTGCAGAAATCAAAAGATCCATGAAGAACCAAAGACGTAAATCTCCGATGGACCAGCCATCAGACCCTTCAAAAAGAAGAAAGATCCAAAAAGAAGTAGAAAAGAAAGAGATCATGATTAAAGGAGAAACAACCAAAATCACAAGGTCTAAATCTTCTAGAATTAAAACCAACTTGGATAAAATTGCAGAGGTTGCAACTCACATAGAATGAAAGGGTATTTTGAAGCATTTCTGTTAAAATTTTGAAGTGGAAACATAATCCTACCAAAATTTTCGAAGTGTTTCCAGTTTTTTTCACTATTACAGGTATTACTAGAATTTCCAGTAGCACTTGTCACAACAGAAATATACATCTGTCAGCAGCAAACCTCTGGGCCATTTTTGGAAGACAACAACTCATAACAATAGGGATAAGAAAGATGATGGATATGAGACAATTATGAGGTTGTTTAAGGTTATATTTAGTGAAGACATATGGTCATTCAATAGGCAAGATCATAAAGAGAAATTTCAGTAGCAAAAGGGGCAGGCAGTCAATTTTCCAGCAGCAAAGTGTCATTCTTCCTCTTCTTCTCATCTACACCTATAATTTCTGTTGTAATCCGATGGGAGATTATATTAATGTCTAAAATACACTCATGTAACAAGAATATAGTGGAACCACCAATTTAGGAGAGTTGGAGTTGGTGCCTCTCTCCCTATATATATGTTTTTTAAATATCATTTCAAAGTTGGATTTTCATTCACCTAAAGACTTAGTGTAATCAAATAGCTCTTCATGCACTTCATGTTGGAGGATTTTGTGATTCAAGTCATATCTAATGTGTGGTTTGTTTATTTCATTGTTCCAATCTTCTGAATTATGAATTTGCAGTAGCTAGTATAGTATGAGTGAGAATCATTAAGAGGATCTGATGATGACTTATCCACTATCCAATTTTTTGTAAATTAAAAGACATGTTCAAGTAGAACTTTCTAGTGAAGGTTTCACAAAGGATTTGTGAGATAATTTATACCTGTTTTTACTTCATAATTGTTGTTTTCCTTGTCAAGCTTGTTTTAATATTTTAAATGATAAATTACAGGAGCTAGTATAGTATGAGTGAGAATCATTAAGAGGATCTAATGATGACTTATCTACTATCCAGTTTGATATAAATCATAATATCAATTTAATTATAAATTGTTAGTGAAGGATTCACAAAGGATTTGTGAAATAATCTATACATTTTCCTACTTCCTAACAATTATTCTCCTTGCCAAAAAAATAGAGTTTTTTACAAGGCTTTATGTAGTTGAAGTGATTGTCTTAAGATACTCAATTTCTTAGGATAATTATCAACTACCTATTCTCTTTCCTCTAATCCCCTATATTAATCACTTAACCATGCAATTTATGTTTGCCACAACTTGCTAAATGCACGAAATTTAAAGAGGAACACAGTCATTTCAAAACATCCTTCAAAAGCCATCACACCACTCAAAAAATGCTTATAAATTTTGAAATGAAATCATGATGCGTAAGGCTTACTCCTTTTGTAGTCTAGGATTAACTCCTTGCGCTAACATCTTTGGCACTATTGTCGAGGAGGCGAATTGAAGTTTATCCCTGGGTAAATGAAAAAGTTATAAGTCTGGTTCTGACGTGTACGGTTCCAATTGTCTTTTTAGACTGCTTTACACTTAGTGACTCCATTATTGATGTTCTGGCTCCAAGAAAGGCTAGAACCAGGGCAAATCCATCTTCTCCTTTGAAAAACCAAGTCCCTGATCCTAAGAAGCTAATCAAAAAAAAGAATAACCAAAACCTTGTTTCTTCTATTTATGGGTTTTCAAAAGCTATTCCTAAAAAAGTACAACAAATTCTATCTTCTGATTTCACAAAAATTTCTATACCTCTCTTTTTTTCGAGTCAACAAACAACCTCTACATCAAGTGTTGGTGCTTCCTCATCTATTGTTCAAAACCCTCAAAATGTTATTCCAAAAATCCTAGTAACTCCAATTGTTATTCCACAAACCCCAGTAACTCACACCATGGAAGGTCGTAATCCACCCCCTAACCGAATGGATGCAATTTTTGTTGCTAGGTATGCTCCTTTAGTTTTACCTCGGCCTATGAATGCATTAAATGTAGGAGATTATCTCAAGTATATGCCTAAATTTAATGGTGAAGGGGAGGTAACAACTGAAGAAAATGTTGCTGATTTTTATGCTTATGCTAATAATCTGAAAAATGAGCATGAAGATATTTGGATGAGAGTTTTTGTTCAGAGCCTTGTAGGTGATGTAAGGAAATGGTTCAGATCTTTGACAACTGGTAGCATCACTAGAATTGAAGTCCTAGATGATACATTTTTAAGAAAATGGGGTGACAAGAAAGACTTTTTGTATTATATCAGAGAATTTTGTGCAATCAAAAGAAAAGAAGGAGAATTAGTTTTTGTTTTTTCTAAGAGATTCAATAAAATGTATAGCAAGATACCTACTAAAATCAAGCCTACTGAAGCTTCAGCTAAAATAACTTATGCTCGTTCTTTTGATCCTAACTTTTGTTTATTATTGAGATAAAGAACATCTGTTATGCTATCACAAATGCAGGACAATGCATTGGAGCTAGAATCAAATATATTAGTAGTTAATAGACTCAGAGGAGGGATTCACAGAGAAAAAAGAGAGAAAAAACCTAAGTTTCTACTTTAGGAACTTCTGACATAAACCCTAAGCTATATGAGCTTACCAAGATGGTTAAATCATTGACTACTAATATTTCTAAGTTGAAGATGGAAGCAAGACCGTATACTACCAGAAATGTTTCATTTGATTTTCCAAATAGACAACAATTTAGAAGACCTAATGATCCTCAAATTCTGCAGAGAGAAAGAAGAGATGTTGAAGATCAAAAGGTGCAGCCTTCTTTGCAAAATGTTATATTTGAAGATGAAGAAGAAGTTGAAGGGTTGGAAAGAGGTGTTGATATAAATTGTCTTGGAGACAAAGAAGGGATGATTCATCTTACACAAGAAGAGTATGAAGATTTCATGTCACATACTCAGAATAATTAAGTGAGTCCTAATCATTCCATGATTGTAATTGATCATCAAAGCAGATACAATCTTAGATCAAAGAAAACTGATGACACTTGTAAGCCTATTGCACAACCAAAGAAGAATAAAGATGAAGTTAAAATTTCAGCGGAAAAACTTGGCTGACCGGAAATTTTGGCAGCGTCTGATCCTCCTTCACTTGTGGTAAACATTTCTGACAAATCATAGTCTACTTTCAATTTTGAGAATGAGATTCAGAAGATCAAGATTCCTTTCCCCTTGTAGAACTCATGAAAAATCAAGTCAAAAATACTTTTATAAAAGATTTGCAGCCTTCACCTACTGAAGTAGTCTCTAATTTTTTTAACCTTCAAGATGATAAGCCCACTGTTATTTTAGGTCCATTGGTAGAAGAAAGAGATGACTCTACCCCTCCCTTCTATATATCTCTGAATATTCATGAAAACACCTTGCATAATTGTCCTATGGACTCCACAGCTTCACATCATTTAATGCCCAAGGTAGTTATGGATGAAATAGGTCTTGCGATAACTAGAGAGTACCAAGATCTCGATTCTTTTGATTTCCGGAAAGTCCAATTCCTTGGTGTCATCAAAGACCTTGAAGTATGTCTTTTTTAGTTACCTATGAGAGGGACGGTAATGGATATTGTTGTAGCTGATATCCCTCTCAGCTTTGGCATGTTGTTTTCTAGGTCATGGATTAAAAGGTTGGGAGGAACCTTGTAAATGGATTTAACTTATGCTATTGTTCCTATTTTTGGAGGAGAAAATAGAAGTCTTTACAGAGAGGCTCAGCTGTCATATATCATTAGTGACAGTAAAGACCCTACTAATCATATGATATATGCTAGAATAATTAGAGCTGGTTCAAGTATTCTACATATGGATGACTCTGCCTTGCCTACATAAAGTTTTTAGATTTTAAAGCATGGTGAAAATCAAATCAATCATGAAGGATCAAAGGTATGGAAAAAAAAAATTATAGCTCATGTTGCAAAGAAGGCGTTGGTGCAGGGATTGTTCTTATTTCTCCTTTGAAGAAAAGTTCCACTTTTTCTTTCAAACTTGAATTTGAGACAACTAATAATGTGGTTGAATATGAAGCTCTATTAATTGGTTTAAAAAAGGAAACATATATGAATATATCAGAAATTTCTGTTTTTGGAGATGCTGAACTTATTATTCAGCAAATCATAAACTTTTATATAACTAAGACTCCTAGACTCAAAGATTACTGGAATGCAATATGCGACGTTGTAGAAGACTCGTTCCTGGCCTCTAACATTTCTTTTGTTCCAAGAGAACGTAATATTCTAGCTTATTCACTCTCTATTTCAGCTAGCTCATTCAAAATTCCAATGTCGATAAAGTTGAAATATGAAGTGGAAGTTAGGTTTATATCTAGCATTCCTGATAATGTTAAGCATTGGAAAGGTTTTGAAGATGACCAGGAGATCAGAAAATTCATTGAAGTTGTTGAAGAGTTTGTTGTTCTAAATATTGATAAAGAAGAAGACCTAACACAATTTGATGTTGATCATCAAGATTCCAGAAATCTAAGAAAACAAATTATTGATTAGCCTATCATACACCTGCCTACCAATCATATTCCCATGGGGTTAATTCGACTTGAGAAACGTTTTGATCATAATGATGTTGTAGTCAAGCGACAATTAGCTAAAGTAGATGTTGATTTAGAATATTACAACTTGGGTACAACACAAGAACCAAGGTATGTGAAGTTTTCAAAAGATTTACTGGATGAAAGAAAGATGGAATATAACAATATGTTTTGTGAATTTTTTGATGTTTTTTCTTGGAAATATGAAGATCTTAAGACATATGATACATCTATCATTGAGCATAGAATACATTTGTAAGATGGTACTAAACCTTTCTCACAGAAGTTAAGGAAAATCAATCCAGTATTACTACCATTGATGGAAAGGAAAGTGAAGAAACTGTTAGATGCTAAAATCATTATTCCATTGAGATACTAGGATTGGGATGCTAATCTAGTGCCAGTAAGAAAGAAAAGTGGTGAAATTAGATTATGTGTGGATTTCAAAAATCTTGACAAAAGCTCCAAGAAAGATAACTATCCATTGTTGAAGATGGAGCATATTCTTCGAAAGCTAACTGGATCAAACAAAATTTCCAAGTTAGATGGTTTTTCTGAGTATAATTAAATATATGTTTGGCCAGAAGATCAAGAGAAGACATCATTCAATAATCCTTCTGGTACATTCATGTATGAAAAGATGCCATTTGGGCTCATGAACGTTGGAGGTACTTTCCAACGTGCTATGGAATTTGCATTCATTGGAGAAAAGGACAAGTTCTTGGTCATCTACTTGGATGATATTACTATTTGTCAGCTTCGTATCAAGAACACCTTCAACACTTGAGACAAGTATTTGTTAAATGCAGAAAATATGGTATATCCTTGAATCTGAAGAAGTCTCATTTTTCTCTCAAAGAAGGTAAGATGTTGGGTCACATAGTTTCTAGAAATGGAGTGAGGATTGATACAAAAAGAGTGATTTCAATTCAAGATTTAACACTTCCGAGATCTAAGAAAGATATTCAATATTTACTTGGTAAGATCAATTTTCTCAAAAGATTCATCCCAAATTTTGCTGAAGTGGTGAAACATATTATTTTTATGCTAAGAAAGGACAAAGAAGTCAAGTGGATAGTTGAATCTAGAAATTCCTTTGAGATTATCGAAAAGGCTATCATTGAAGCACCTCAATTGGTAAGTCTTGAATATTCAAAGCCTTTCTTAATATTCTCTTTTCCGTCTCAATACACCATTGTTGTTGTTTTGTTACAAAAAGATTCAAGAAATAAATAAGCACCCATATCATTTTTCAGCAGAGCTCTTAGAGATGGAGAATTAATGTATGAAATGTTGGAAAAGCATGCTTATGCATTAGTTAAAGCTCTAAAAACATTTAGAGTTTATATTCTGCATGCTCAAGTGATAGCCTATGTCCCTTCAGCTTCTATTAGAGAGATACTAGTTCTGCCTGATATTGATGGAAAGAGAAGTAAATGGGTGACTAATGTTCTTTAATTTGATTTAGAGATAAATCCTACTAAACTAATCAAAGGTCAAGGATTAGCTAAACTACTTTCTGAATAAAATTGTAAATTGTTGGGTTTGAATTTCATGGATGATAGTCTAGAAGGGAAAATTTGAGAACCTGTTAGCAATACGATAGTACATTCAAAGCTTGTTGAGTGTAGCTATTACAAATATGTTGTTTATTTTCTAAAATATTTTAAACCCCCTCTAGAGTATCATAAAAACAGAGTGAGATATTTGAAGTTGAAAACATTAAATATTGCATCAAGGATAACGATTTTTATTGGAAATATCCCACAGGAATTTTGTTGAGATGCATTGATCTAGAGGAATCTAAAAAGGTCATATTTGAAATGCATGGTAGTGTTTATGGAGGTCATCATTATTGGAGAAATACTGCATACAGAATATTGAGAGTTGGTTATTTTTGGCCTAGCTTATTTTCTTATGTATGTGCTGAGGAGAGAGTATGTGAAAATTTCAAAGGCTCACTGGTAAAAAGCATCTGAAGTCTTTATCTCTCAAACCCATAATCGTTTCTGCACGTTTCCAGTAGTGGGGATTACATTTCATTGGTGAAATTCATCCACCTTCAAGTGGGCAGCATCAGTGGATTCTTATTGCTACTGATTACTTCACCAAATGGATTGACGAAATGCCTACCAAGAATGCCACTAATAAAGGTATCATTAACTTTATAGAAGGAATCATAACCAAATTTGGATGTCCATCAAGACTAGTAGCAAATAATGCAGTTGCTTTTAAAGCCACAACATTGGTAAATTTCTGTGAAGATTATGACATTTTTCTTACTCATTCTACAGCTTACTAGGCACAAGGTAATGGTTTAGCCGAATCATCTAATAAAAGTTTGGTAAGAATCGTCACCAAGTTTCTTGAGCAAAACAAGAAAGCTTGGGACTCAAAAATCAAATTTGGTTTATGGGCTAATAGGGTAACAATCAACAAGTCTATTAGTACATCACCTTTTCAAATGGTTTATGGGATTGATGATGTTTTTCCAGTCCAATTAGCTATTCCTGTAGCCAAACTACTGCAAGATCATGAAGCTGAACCAAATGACATGACCAGAAGAATTTATCAAATCATAAAAGTGTAGCAAAAGAGAGAACAAAAATATGATTTGGTAAGAAAATAGCAGCAAGCTATGAATGAAGTCTTTGATAAAGGGACTTAAAAAAGAACATTTTAAGATTGGAGATCTGGCATTGAAGTGGGATGAATAGAACCAAGATCTAGATATGTATTCAAAATTTGATGCTTGATGGATTGGTCCTTTCAAAATCTCAAATGTCTTGCAAAACAATACTTTTGAGTTGCAATATCTTGATGGGATAGAACTTTATGGAGGCCCATTTAATGGGTGTTTTCTCAAAAAATTCTTGTACTAAGGTTGTTGGTAGCTTCAGTTCATTGTAAATACCAGTGTGATTTCATAATAAGACTCCATAGCCCAATGACAAGGCACTGAAACTACAAAAAAGTTCTTAGAGCCTCGAAAGGAGAGCTCTATCCCCTATGGACCCAATGTTAGCATAGTTCTAAGCTAAGTCATGAATAGGTTTTGAAATTTTCATTTTTAGGATTAATTTTTTAAATTTCAAAAAAAATTAAAACACTATCAGAATTGTCGGTAGTGCCCGATTTTCTCATTCAGACAGTCTCCCCTATTTTTCAAACAACCTTTCCATTCCTGTGTTATTTCTTGTTTTTAGATTTTTCGATGCTACCAAAATTTCTGGTAGTGTTTTCCATTTTTAAAATAAAGCCAAAAATGGAACCATTTTCGATTGTCCATGTCTCATAACGGTGGAATATCTAATCCAAATCATGATATTTCGTGATTCGATAGGTCACAAACTCCAAGTCAAGTCAAGTGGTAGTGATTAATCGTTTTGGTTGATCGTTTTTGGTAGCTATCAATCACAAGCATAGCCAGCCATTGTCTACCCCACCCATCTTAAATAACTTGTGTTTCCCACGATCTTAAGCATGTATGCAGCATCAATCTCAGCTAATTGTTTGAATTTTGATGGTTGTTTTTTCTGTTCCATGTAATGTTCTACCAGGATTTCTAGCCAGTTCGAATTAATGCAGGAAAATTGCCATATTTGCGAGATTCTCATATAGCCACCTATAGCAGATCAACTGGACTCTCCATATTAACTCGAATTCATCATTACAACTACATATTGTCTATTATGACATGAAATCTTGTGTAATCATTAAGGATTATATGCATGGGAGATTGAACGATAGCTTCATCTCAAATATTCGAAATTGAAGGAGATGTCACCATTACGAATTTCTGAAGAGTAGCAAAGGAGACACTGATTAAGGAGTTTAAGAACACATCCCAGATTTCCAGGAAACCTAATTCAAGATAGTTGCAACAACTATTGGGTAAGCTTTCACACTTTGACATGTATTCTTGACAATGAGCAAGCATATATTCTATGGCACCAAAGTCTAGGAAAGGTGTAAAGCTTAAGAGAATTTAACCCCAAGGAGATGAGTTAGCTGATGCTAATCTGAAGGTTAGAGGATTGTTTATTCAGGCAGGCTACTAGCCACTCTATACAAGTTTAGGAGACTCACATCAAAGTGTAGCTCGAGAGTTTGTGCAAACATTCAATGGACAAGAAGCTACCATTTTTTGTTTTCAGTTGCAAGTTTCAGAACAGTTAATTGCAGAGGATTTTAAACTTCCCCAGGAAGGAGAAAAGTGGTTCAAAGGAAAACTTATTACAAGAGGAGATCTCAATGCTTTTATTAGAGATGAATACAGATATCGTAACTAGGCCAAACGAATTCCCAACAATTATCTGAAGAAAGAATGGGAAGAAACAGTCAAGCTGGTTAAGGTTTTCCTCACTTGTGAGAGAAGACATGCAGTTTTTTTCTTTACCATATGAGGTTTCCGTTTCATTTTTCAAGTATGATGACTCTTAATTTGCATTATTTTATAGTAAAGAGCCCGACCAAAATGGCAGACAGGATTCAAACACATAAAGAGGCATCGGAGTGTAGCATGTATCATCAGGAAATTATCAAGGTTCTGGTTGAAGAAGAATTGAAAAAGAGGAACTAGACTTGGGACCATTTCTTATTTTACAGAGTAGGCCAACCTGCACCAAAACCCCAAGAAACTATTAAACCTTCTTCAACATGGGTTCACACAAAGAGGGCATTAACTACATCAACTAAAGTAAGCTCCGAAAGAAAGACAAGGTAGGAAGGTGTGAGTAGAGGTGCCAAAAGCAGCAAAAAGAAGCCTTTAGCTACTAAAACTGAAAATAAAAAGGAGCAAGGAGAAAGCTCTTCTGCCCAAAAAGTTGAAAGATCAAAAATGGTTCCTCCTGTTAGACCTTTTCCTAATGTTTACATAAGAACTCGGAGAAGAAAATTTGTAGCTGAAGAGAAATCTAAAGCACATGAATAACAACAAGAGGACCAAACTATTGATTCTGATGAGGAAATATTGAAGGAAGCATGGTATACAAGAACTAGTAAAAACAGGAAAGAAGAGCTAAAACCAGTTGCTGGAACTAGGAGGAGGCATACTACGGAAAAGAACAAATACATAATAAAATCAAAGGCCCTAGATAATCCTAGTTTGATGATTGGAGTAATAGATATAGAAGAAAAATCTACATAGTTGTAGATTGAGGATCCATCAATTGTAGAAATCGAAAGATCCTTGAAGAAGAAAAGTGGTAAATCTCCAATGGGCCAGCCATCAGAGCCTTCCAAAAGAAGAGAGATCCAAAAAGAAGCAGGAAAGAAAGAGACCATCATTAAAGGGGAAACAACCAAAATCACAAGGTCTAAATCTGCTAGAATTAAAACCAACTTGGATAAGGTTGTAGAGGCTATTGCTCACATAGGATGAAAGGGTATTTTGAAGCATTTCTGTTAAAATTTTGAAGTGGAAACATAACCCTACCAGAAGTTTCGAAGTGTTTCAAATCTTTTTGTGCTATTACAGGTATTACCGGAATTTCTCGTAGCACCTGTCAAAGCAGAAATATACAACTATCAACAGCAAACCTCCGGGCCAGTTTTGGAAGATAACAAGTCATAACGATAGGGATAAGAAAGATGATGGATATGAGATAGTTATGAGTTTGTTGAAGGTTACATTTAATGAATACATATGATCATTCAATAGCCAAGACCATAAAGAGAAAATTCAGTAGCAAAAGGGGCAATCGGTTAGTTTTCCAGTAGCAAAGTCCTTCTTCTTCTTCTTCTCATCTACACTTATAATTTCTATTGTAATTTGATGGGAGATGAGCTTAATGCCTAAAATACACTCATGTAACAAGAATATAGTGGAACCACCAATTTAGGAGAGTTGGAGTCGGTGCCTCTCTCCCTATATATACTTTTGGTAAATATCATTTCAAGGTTGGATTTTGGTTCACTTGAAGACTCAGCTTAATAAAATAGATTTTTCTACACTTCATGCTAGAGGATTTTGTGATTCATGTCACATCTAATGTGTGGTTTGTCTATTTCATTGTTCCAATTTTATGAATTATAAATTTGCAGTAGCTAGTATAGTATGAGTGAGAACCATTAAGATGATGTGATGATGATTTATCTCCTATCTAGCTTTCTGTAAATTATAATATATGTTCATGTAGAACTTTCTAGTGAAGGTTTCACAAAGGATTTGTGAGATACATTATACCTGTTTTTACTTCCTAATTGTTGTTTTCCTTGTCAAGCCTATTTTAATCTGTTAAATGATAAATTACAGGAGCTAGTATAATATGAGTGAGAATCATTAAGAGGATCTAATGATGACTTATCTACTATCCATTTTGTTGTAAATCATAATATCAGTTTAAGTATAAATTGTTAGTGAAGGTTTCACAAAGGATTTGTGAAATAATTTATACATTTTCCTACTTTCTAACTATTATTCTACTTGCCAAAAAAAAGAGTTTGTTACAAGGCTTTATGTAGCTGAAGTGACTGTCTTAAGATACTCAGTTTCTCAAGATAATTATCAGCTACCTATTATTTGTCCTTTTCTCCCATATATTACTCACTTAACCACAGAATTTATGCTTGCCACAACATTCCAAATGCATGAAAGTTAAAGAGGAACAAAATCATTTCGAAGCGTCCTTCGGAAGCCATCCCACCACTAAAAAAACCCTTTTAAATTGAAATGAAATCATGATATGTAAGGTTTACTCCTTTTGTAGTCTAGGAGTAACTCCTTCCACTAACAACATCAACAAGTTCAATCTCCAATAGAAATAAGAAGAAGGAAGAGAGAAAGACATGGAATCAAGGAGAAAACCTGGTGAAGTAAAGAAGATGAGTTTTTGGGCATTTTCTCTCACACATGAATGTTTTTGGAGTAACTGTAGGAGGTGAAATTTTTAAAATCACTGCAAGTCTGAAATTTTGTTGCAGGCAAGACGAAATTATAAGTTTGGTGTAGTGAGAGAAGGGTTTGTTTGTGGTGGAATTTTTTTTTATTTTGACCTAATTGGAAGGTCTCTTTATAGGGTTGACTTGGTGCTAGAAAGAGGACTTGGTCTAGGGTTTTGGGTATTTTTTTTTATCATTTGAAGTAGATTCTATAAGAAGAGAAGAGATTTTCAAGTTTTTCCCTTTGGAGAGGTTTTTCCCTGGCTTGGATCCTACTTTCCATGTCCATTGTATTTACTATTTTTCTCTTAATAATTGTGTTTGTCAGTTTAATTGTCTTAAATTGTTACATAAATTATCGTCCAAAGTTGGTAAACTTGTGAAGTGCAAGTGCACTATATATGCTAGAAGTCCTCTGTATTAAATCAAAGTATTAATGTGCATGATTGAGTTATTGAAAATTACTTCTAAGTATTTTTTTCATTCCTATCTTTCTCGTCAAAAAAATGGATTTAACACATTAAATATTCCTAAAATTTCCTCACTTCTTTCTAATGAAATAAAAAATGCTTTTAACACTTGTAAAAATGAATCTCAAAGAAAACTCACACTATCTCATTAAGAAAACTTAACTAATCTATTGCAACACAAATTTAATCTCTAAAAGCAGAGTTAATCATTTAACATTCTAGCAACCCTTTGCATAAAAACCCAAACGAAATTGACTTCTATTCAAAATTAAAACCACACATTTACTCATTATCAATCACTCATGTTTTTGAAATGAAATACTGTAAAATGAAACTATAAAGAAATCACTCAAGACTTGAAATGAAACAATCTGAAATTATAAAGAAATTTATGACAAGTGATTACACTACCATTAACATCATTATAAATCAATTTTAAAAGGGGATGATTAGTGAAATATTTCTATTGCAATATGATTGGAATTAAGGCTGCAAAATGATTCTAAAACATTTGAGGAACTAGCCAAATGATAAAGAAAAGTTATGAAAAATGCAAAATCTTCAGTGTTTGCAGGGGCCCTCCACAAACAGGCAGTCACTGAACTTTAATCAAATAATCAACTACACATCAAAGCTACATTCTTCATTAACAGTTAAAAATAGTTTGAAACAATACTATTGCATATAAAAATTAACCTCGTGTTCATGTTGGTTGCACAATATTTATAAAATCTGGTGTCAATAACTATTTGAGGTTTTTACACCTACCTTAGCTAACTGAGTTTTAAGTTAAGCTTCTAACAAATATCAAGAAATCATTGCTCAATATTTCCTATTTATTGAAGCAAATTGTGAAGCAAAGGAGTTTTAGACTCTCACTCGCTTCTTCAGAAACAAGTTGACTTTACCCTTTGACCATGCAATCGAAAAATTCTTTGATGATCTAGTTCAAATAAATAGGAGGAAATTGTTAAAGGGATCAATCTCCATCTGTCAATGTCTTTATCCTCTTAGTTGGCACCTTCGATCCTGGTGAACCTTGGTATCAGCTACAAAAACATAGATTAGAGAATTCAGTAGCTAATAGAAATATTAACTCAATAATAAGGAACCTTATTAAATATAAAAGATAACACAATTAAATACCTTACAATGTCAAAAACTGTATAGATTGATGCCTATTGAGTTGATGATGATGGTCAAGGAAAGGAAAAATAGGTAAGGGAGAGTGTCAAAATGAGGCAATCATGAGGCTCAACATTCCCCCACACGGAGGCCATTGCATGTCCTCATGCAAAAATTCAAAACTCGAAGTCTTTCTCTATCACTTCTCTCTCTTGGAAACTTGGGCTAGAACATCCAAGTTTGTCCTTCCTATATTCTTTCTTGCAACTGTCATTCTATGCTTCTTCATCAAAATCCTGCATTTTAGACTCATGACCTTCCTTTTTAGAGATTCATTTTTTTCTCTAACTTTTTTTTCTTTTCATACCATAATCCCATATGTAAAACAGTGTAATCATTCTCAGTCCTTTGTATTTCATTCTGCATCTTTAATGTCTCATATTCCTTCTTTAGATGTCTATTCAGTGTCTCCAACTCAAAGACTTCTTGTTTCAGAGTTTTCATGAGTGGAGGTTCTTGTGGACTGTTAGACTGGATTTCTTTTTTATGGACTGTAGAACAAGATGCCTTTTATGTATCTCTCTTCTCCAAAGATTCAATGTAGTAATAGATTTCTTATTGTACTAGATCTATTTCTAGTGTTTTTTGGCGTGGGCTATGAACATGTGAGATGATAGTAGGTGATAGAACTTTCTTTTTCTCTTCTTCCTCCAAATTAACAACATTTTTAGATTATTGAGATGGTTTTTCATTAAACCTAGCACTTCTTCTTACATTGGATGGAAGAGGGTTTTTAGTTTTAACTCTTTTCTTCTCTGTTTTAGCTTCCTCTGTTTTCTTGGATGTGCTTTCTTCCTTTTCACTAGATTTCTTTCTTCTAACAAATTTCCTTTTAATGCTTCCTAAAAATTCTACAATAGGAATCTCATCTTCTAACTATTCTTGTAAATGTTCTTGAGGTAAGTTTTTAATAGGATTCTCAAGTATTTTCTTCCTTCCTCTTTTTCTTTGTTGCTTCTAAGTGGCCCTTGATCCTCCTCCTTAAAATGATTTCTAACTAGGAAGATATCCAAATTATCTCCGAGTCTTTCAGGATGAAATTCAATGACTACTTTTATAAGGTCATGGTGATACACGGTGTTTTCTATAAATTGGACCCTTTTCTAAACATTCCCAGACATTTTACCTAAGTTGATTTCATTCTCTTCGAGAAAATGCATCATCAAACAAATGTGCTGAAAGAACATACAACCAAATATTCCTTCACAGGCGACAAATTTTTGAATTACTAGCAACAATTTTCTCAATTTACCCTTAAGTGTTGTAATGGAAATTTGTTTCTTAAAAATAGTGATATCCATACCTGGGTTTTGTAAGAAAGTATTCCATTTTTCTCCTTCAATGCTCCTGTTCTTAAACTATTTCTCTTTGACTCTTGATAGTCTAGTAGCTTCAACAATAAGAGATTTTGTCACTACAAACATGATGTCTCCAATTTCAACCTGTACACTATCAAAATATATGGCAAATGATTGGTTACTTCCTCGTCAAAACCATCAAACTTTTCTATGAACTCTAGCCACTGTTCCTTCTACAGAATTTCCTTCACTTGTAGATGTCCTTCCATGAATTTTCTTCCATTTGGTATTTTTCTTACTATGACACCCATGGTTGAGATTGTTTACCACAAAATTCGCTTCTTGAGAGGGAATGAGTCAAGGTTTCGTGATAATGCTTTTGGTGAGAGTATAAACGAGAGTGAGGTGAAAAACAAGTGAAGTGATTGTTAGGGTATGAATGGATGTGAGTTGGGTGGTTTCAAAAATGAATTCAGAATTTGAGATGAGTGTTGTGTAATGATAAAGAATGAATGGGCAGTTTATGACTTTTAATTTGATATGACAAGATATTTTAACCTCAATCTCAGCAATGATGGTTTTTGACCTGGTGGTATAATGTCCATATAATTCATACACTAATGTTTTGACCCTTATTATTAAATTAAATATTTTCATACCTTTTGAATTTATAATTATAACATTTGATTTCTCTTTTTTGTATTTCCTTTAGGTGCTTTCGAGGATGGATTTGATCATTTCTTTAATTGCTCCAATTAGTCATCCCTATCAAACATCAGTTGCAGAATTATGTCAAAGCTACATATTCTTAGTAATTTTGTAGCTATTTTATTCTAGAAATAAAAATAGGAATAAAACGAAAATGGAAATGGGAAAGAAATTTAGGACGCCAAAATTACTTGGTTTTCACCCTAAATTTTATGTATAAACATGTCAACAGTGTTAGTTTTCATATTTATACAAATTTTACTACACACATACACACACACACACACACACACACACACACACACATATTTCTTTTCTTTTTTAAGAAAAGAAAAAGGCTTATGAGTCAAGTTGGAGGAAAAGCAAAATGCTTCTTAACCAAATGGAAAGCAGTGTTGTCTTACAAATGTTTGAAAAAATCCTCCTTTTTCAATGGCTTATGATAGATTCTCAATCAATGACCATTCAAAAGAAAGGTGATTATTTATTGATCAATAGTTTTGATCCTAACTACATCATTATCAAACATTGTTTCAATCTCATAGGGCCCAAGCCAATGAGTTTGAAATTTCCCTTGGAAACCTTTGAACTTTGAGTCAAAAAGTAATGCCCAATCTCCTGGCTGAAATTTTATTTCTTTTACATATTTTTCATGCTACCTGGATCCTTTTTGTTGAACAAAGTTGGTTCTTTGGATAAAATATTGTCTTATTTCATCGAGTTCATTTAGCTTTTCCATTCTATGTTTTTGAGCCTCTCAAAGATCAAGACCCAAATTAACTGTTGTCTTGAAGTTTTTTACTTGAAACTCAGTAGGAAAGAGGACTTTCTTCACATAAATAAGTTCATAGGGAGTACACCTTGTAGTGTTTCTCCATGTGGTACGATATTCCCATATATCTTCTAGAAGCTTTTATGCCCAATCACTTCTATGCAGATGCATAATTTTTGTGAGAATTTCTTCAATTACTTTATTGGTGGACTTCACTTGTCATTTTCTTGTGGATGGTATGGAGTGGACGTTTTACTCCTCCATTGTCTTTTGTACCAACTTGGATGTGAATTAAGTACCTTTAAATATTAAAATTTCCCTTGGGACACCAAAAAAGTAAAGATATCCTAGAAAAGAAGTGAAACTACAAAATTTTCAGTAGCAAAAGGAAGTGCTTTAACTTCTACCCATTTTATAACATAATAAGTGCACACAAGAATGTACCTTTTCTGTCTCGATGGTGGATTGATTAGACCAAAAAAATCCAGAGCCCATTTTTCAAAAGGCTCAATAAGTACCTGACGCTGTAGAGGCATTTCATCAGAGGAAATGTGTTTCCCCGTCCTTTGACAATTATCACATCTCTTGACATACTCCTTGGCATCCTTAAAAAGGGAAGGCCAATAGTATCCTAAGATAAGGATTCTGTAGGAAGTTATTTTATAAGTGAAGTGTCCTCCACATGGCTCATCATGACAAGCTTTCAATATCTCTGGTACTTCATCTTCTTTAAGAAACCTTCGAATGATCAAATATGGAACAATTTTATACAATTCTTAATTTATCCATTTATAAGATGCACTAATTTTTGTTACCTTCCTTTTTTCTTCAGGAGATGAATATGATGGTAACTTCCCTTGAGCCAAATAATTAGCAATATCTACAAACCAAGGTGATTTTGTAGATACTACAAAAATATATTCATTAGGGAAATTGTCTTCTAAAGGTACATCATTATTATCATTTTGAATCCTAAAAAAAAGTCATTAACTGCATTTTGTTTCCCATGTCAATCCAAAATAGTAACGTTAAACTCTTGCAACAACAACAACCATCTTGTAATTTTGCCATTAGTGACAGGTTTATTCATTAATTACCTAATTGCAGAATGATTTGTATGCACAAAATTTTTGTAAACAATAATGTAATTTTTCAATTTATTGATGGCATGGACAAAAACTAAAAACTCCTTTTCTGTTACAACATAATTTAAATTTGCAGGAGTCAATTTTTTACTACTGTAATAAATGGCATAAGGAGTTAAATACTTTTGTTCTAGTACAACTCCTAAAGTTGTCTCTGAAGCATTAGTTGAAATGTGAAAAGGTAGTTTCCAGTTTGGTCCTCTAAGAATGGGTGCTTCAAAGATTTTCTCCTTTAATATTTCAAAGGACCTTTGGCAATCACAATTCAAATTGAATTCATATTCTCTTGTGAGAAGTTTGAAACATGTGGGCAATTTTCGTAATTTTTTTTATAAATATTCTATAGTAACCAAAGAAACCAAGAAAATTTCTAACATCTCGTTGACAAGTTGAAATTGATAATTTAGAAATAAATTCTACCTTAGATGTGTCAACTTTAATTCCATTTCCTGAAATATGGTGTCCTAATACAATTCACTCAGTAAACATCATAAAATATTTTCCATGGTTTAATGAGAGACTTTCCTCTTTACATCTAATGAGAAATTTTTCCAAACTTTTAAGAGCTTCTTCAAAAGAATTTCCATAAATGGTAAAATCATCCATATACACTTCCACACAATCATGAATTAGATTAGAAAAACAAAAACAAAAAACAAAAAACAAATCCTAATACTACTCTTTGGAATGTTGCAGGTGAATTACATAATCCAACAAGAGGTACTCGTGTCGGCATTATGATACATATGTTGTACTTGATGGAAACCAACTCATCTCAGATGATAAATTATAGTGCAGCAAAGTTATTTTTTGGTTCATGGACTTTCACGCAAAGAAAAGTTCACGCACTTTCATGCAGAAAAAGTTCCTTTCATGAAGAGAAAAGTTCACACACTTTCATGCAGAGAAAATTTCATGCACTTTCATGCAGAGAAAATTTCCTTTCATCCAGAGAAACGTTCACGCACTTTCATGCAAAGAAAAGTTCCTTTCATGAAGAGAAAAGTTCATGCACTTTCATGCAGAGAAAATTTCACGAACTTTCATATAGAGAAAAGCGCACGCACATGGGAAATCTTATGGTTCGTTCATGGTATTAGTCTGACAGTTTTTGATCCTATGGTTTTGCTCCGTGGTATTGCATCCAAAAGTGTTGATCCCAAGTATTGGGTCCATGGTATTGAATTGTTATGGTTTTTGGTCCGTGGTATTGTGAAAGGCCTAAGGCTATAAAAGAGGAAGGAGATCAATTGGGCAAGGCATTTCTAAATTATTAAATATTTATAAAGCCTAGATCTGGAATATGTTGATGGGTGAGGTGTGATCTAGATCTGATGAAGAAAGGAACCTGAGTGCAAGGAGAAGGATAAGTTCTATTGATGGGTCAAAATCTTAAGGCTGGAATAGTGGTATCTCTATATGATTTTATTCTGTGATATGTGGTGCACGCTTGATCCTTAAATCTGATAATCCGGGTTAACGAATATCTGAATGTTTGAAAGAATGAATTTATAGATCTGTAGGCAGGTTTCTGAATAATGAAGTAGCGTACATCTCTTGATTTATGTTCTAGTTGCTTCTGTTTATTGCTACAGTGTTTTGGGTTCAGAAGTGGGGTGTAATTACTGTTATTATGATCTGGGTACAATCGTCAGAGAAGTGTTTATTTTGATCTAGTTTTGATTGGTGCAAAGGTGATTGGTTGATGCAGAAATTCTTGATGTTTGATTGATGTTATTTGTGGATCCAGTCTAAAAATTTATGAAACGTGGTCCCTAGAAGGAAGAGAAAGTTGTAGTATTCTACAGGTAGCAGCCTGCGTACTAGCATCTCAACTAGTACAAGAACTAAGGGGGTTGTAGCGCCCTTCCAGGAGAAGCTGGAAAATGAGAGAGGGTTGTAGCTCTCTATAGGTAGCAGCCTGCGTACTGGTAAAGGACTGCACCAATACATAATCATTGTAAAAATAAGTTTCTAATTGAAAAGATAGAGACATATTGCAGCAGGTGGTTTTCACCCACATTGGGTTTCCACCTTCTATCTAGGATCTTGTGTGTGATTGTCTTCTTCTCTATTTTTCTGTTCCTGGTTATTGTTTATATGATCCTGATGCACAGATTAATGTTCAACATTTGTAGAATATTTTAAATTATAAGTTTGTATGGTATACGTGGGTTTCCTTATCGGTAGTTGCATATATACATGGTTTTCTCTAACTGAAGTAGGATATATGTTCTAGGTTTGAAAAAGAAAATAATTGACCAGATAATACTGATTCACCCCCCCCCC
>APFE030115619.1:73384-84232 GCA_000404065.3 Pinus taeda | reverse complement strand
TTGCAGGATTTTCAAATCACTTGTACTCCACCTATCTCCATCTTATGTGATAATACAAGTGCAATCAGCATTTCAATGAACCTAGTCATGCATTCAAACACCAATCACATATGAATCAAGTATCATTTTCTCCGGGAACAAGTGTAGGAACAAAAGGTCAAATTGGAGTATGTTCCCTCCAAGGAACAAGTTGCTAATATACTCACCAAACCATTGCCCAGGGAGACATTTGAATACCTCAGACAGAAGCTGGGGGTTGTTGATGCATCATCCTATTGTTGAATCTTTTTTGTTGTAAGCAGGTGGATACACATGCATTTGCCGATCTATGTGGGTCGAATGGGTCTATCAGAGATCATCTGGCACAGGTTCAGGGGGAGCATATATTCTTCTAATGATTCATTGTTGGCATTATCTTAGAAGTCCTTGGTTTGGTTTATCAAGAGTTTTCTGGTGGAGTAGATCAATGTGTGCTGCTCTAAAGGTTGATTCTGATAATAGTTGTTCTAGTCTCTATGTCATGTACTTCTTTTCATATCAAGGTCATGTAACGACCTATTTCGGTTTCCCCACTATGCCTAGGATGAATGAGTTTTGTCTATCTTGTCTATTCCCACTTGGATGGGAGATGGATGTACGAATGAGTCTTGATGATAGGAAGGTTATGTATAATGTATGGAGTCATGTTCTTTCCTGTATAACATATTTTTGCATACAGCATTTCAGCACAAAGCATATACAAAGGGGGAGCTTGTTCAGAATTTTCAGTAGGTACTCAGGTGGAGCATGGTAGTCCGCCCCTTTCCCCTTGATGCCAAAGGGGGAGAGTGATTGGTTGTTGTTGCCATCAAGTGCAAAGGGGGAGATTGTTGGTATTAAGATACATATGTTGTACTTGATGGAAACCCACTAATCTCATATGATAAATTATATTGCAGCAAAGTTATTTTCTAGTTCACGGACTTTCACGCAGAGAAACGTTCACGCACTTTCATGCAGAAAAAATTTCCTTTCATGAAGAGAAAAGTTCACGCACTTTCATGCAGAGAAAAATTCCTTTCATGTAAAGAAAAGTTCAAGCACTTTCATGCAGAAAAAAGTTCTTTCACGCAGAGAAACGTTCACGCACTGTCATGCAGAGAAAATTTCCTTTCATGAAGAGAAAAGTTCACGCACTTTCATGCAGAGAAAAGTTCACACACTTTCATGCAGAGAAAATCACACGCACATGGGAAATATTATGGTTGGTTCATGGTATTAGTCCGATAGTTTTTTATCCTATGGTTTTGGTCCATGGTATTGCATCCAAAAGTGTTGATCCAAAGTATTGGGTCCATGGTATTGAATTGTTATGGGTTTTGGTCTGTGGTATTGTGAAAGGCCTAAGGCTATAAAAGAGGAAGGAGATCATTTCGCAAGGCATCTTCTGAATTATTGAATATCTGATAAAGTGCTAGATCTGGAATACTGTGATTGGGTTATGGTGTAGATCTGGATTTGAATGAAAAAGGAACCTGAGCAGAAGGAGAAAGGTAAGTTCTATTGATGGGTCAAAATCTTAAGGCTGGAATAGTGGTATCTCTATATGATTTTGATCTGTGATATGCCGCGCACGGTTGATCTATAAATCTGATAATCTGGGTTAACTAATATCTGAATGTTTGAAAGAATGAATTTATAGATCTATACGTAGGTTTCTAAATAGTCAAATAGCGTACATCTCTTGATTTATGTTCTAGCTGCTTCTGTTTATTGCTACATTGTTCTGGGTTCAAAAGTGGGGTGTGATTACTATTATTATGATTTGGGTACAGTCGTCAGAGAAGTGTTTATTTTGATTCATTTTTAATTGGTGAAAAGGTGATTGGTTGATGCAGAAAGTCTTGATGTTTGATTGATGTTATTTGTGGATCCAGTCTGAAAATTTATGAAACGTGGTCCCTGGAAGGAAGAGAAGGTTGTAGTCTTCTGCAGGTAGCAACCTTCTTACTAGTATCTCAACTAGTACAAGAACTAAGGGGGTTGTAGCTCCCTTCCAGGAGAAGCTGGAAAACGAGAGAGAGTTGTAGCTCTCTGTAGGTAGTAGCCTACATACTAGTAAAGGACTGCACCAGTACAGAATAATTGTAAAAAGAAGTTTCTAATTGAAAAGATAGAGACATATTACAACAGTTCGTTTTCACCCACATTGGGTTTCCACCTTATATCTTGTGTTCTCATGTGTGATTGTCTTCTGCTCTATTTTTCTGTTCCTGGTTACTGTTTATATGATCCTGATGCATAGATTAATGTTCAACATCTATAGAATATTTTAAATTATTGGCCTGTATGGTATACGCGGTTTTCCTTATCTGTAGTTGCATATATACGCGGTTTTCCTTATCTGTAGTTGCATATATACGCGGTTTTCTCTAACTGAAGTGGCATATATGTTCTGGGTTTGAAAAAGAAAATAATTGACCAGATAATACTAATTCACCCCCCCTTCTTAGTTTTATTTCCAACAACTCGATAAGCATAAGTTCTCCATGAGAATGGAAAGGTAGTTTTATCTTTGTCTTCTACGGCTACTTGGATTTGATTATACCTACTAAAACCATCTATGAATGAAAAATATTTCTTTCTTGCCAATGTGTCTAAAACTTAATCTATGAAAGGAAGTGGAAAGCTCTCTTTTAAATTGGCTTTATTAAATTCCCTATAGTCAATACATACTCTCAATTTTGCATTCTTTGTAGGAACAATTACTAACAGCAAAACCCACTAGCTATCAAATATTGGATAGATGAAATTTACATTCAATAGTTTTTGTAGTTCTGCCTTAAAAATTTCCCTTGTATTTGGATTCATTCTTCTTTGAGGTTGTCGAATTGGTTTGGCATTTTATTCAATGTAGATATGATCTATACAAGTATTGGGATCAATTTCGTTCATATTAGTATATTCCAATGCATAGGCAGGGGAATGTCCTTCTCACATCTTTATTAATTATTTCTTTTGAAATTCTTCCAAATTAATACTGACATCCAAAGTTTTTCCTTGAAATATTTCAATTGTAGAATTGCCAAAATTTTCCATAGAATAAAAGGATAGTTGACAAGATGATAAATATTCAATATTGCATTGATCTTGAAAACTCTAACTAAATTCACAATATGATGAACATTAATAATTTTCCATTAAATTCAAAATTTTTTCTTCTTTGTATATTTTTGTAGTAAATATTGGTCTTAGATCAATATCATCATCTATCCATTCTTCATTTTCAACTTCTATTTTTGTTTTTGTGGGTGGATACAATGCAAATTCCTTTTTTGAGCTCCCATAAGAAATAAACATATCACCATATCTACAACTTATAAAAGCATCAGTTGTAGCTAGCCATGGTCTTCCTAGAATCAATAGATGTCCTCCTAAGTTATTATTTGGCATTAAAATTGTAAAATTGGTAGGGTATTCCCAAGAATATAAGGATACGTATATATCTTCTAATAAACCATC
This sequence comes from Pinus taeda, assembly GCA_000404065.3. Lineage (NCBI taxonomy): Eukaryota > Viridiplantae > Streptophyta > Pinopsida > Pinales > Pinaceae > Pinus > Pinus taeda. The sequence continues at coordinate 80,731 of APFE030115619.1, read as the reverse complement.
AGATTTGATTACGGATCTATTTGCTAATTGTAACAATGTAGGTGTATGTTGAATATTACAAAGTTTTCCTTGATTCATAGTTTATTTACTCATGATATTTATAGTTGCTCCTAGATGAATCAATGTATTTGGGACCTCTACACCATTGATGTGTGTTTTCACAATGGGACTTCCTGGATCAAGATATTTGTGAATTACTGTCTTACCCATCATGATATCTGCAATTTTTCCAACTAGTTGGATTCTTTTGACTTATTTTCTTTTTCTTCCTAGTCTTTTTATGTTTAATTCCCTAATTGTCTTTACAAAAATTGGTATTTACTTAATGGCTTGTAGAAAAGGAAATTTTATACAAAGATTCTTCAGTTCATCTAACATGTCATAATCATGCTATAAATTTTGTTTTTCTACCCCTTCATAAATTTTTAATCTTTCAGTAAAAGGTGGTTTTGAAACAGATACTGAAGGTTGTTCCAGAATAGGAGTTTAGTTATTTGAATGTGTTGGAATAACATGTTTTTGAGTTTTTGAGTTTTCATTAAGAGATTTCTCTTCTTCAGAGACCTTTTCTTTTTCACTTTCCTGAATAACACTTAACGGGGAATTTTTCTCTAATATTCTATGAGATCTAAGTTGAACATTGTTTAGATCCAATGTAGTTATCATGTAAGTTAGGAAATTTTGTCCTTCCCTATTGTAAACAGGTTATGAATTTGTATTATTATTTGGATTTGGAAGTAGTTGGGCAAGAAATTGGTTTGGTCTTTGAGGAAATGGTAATGAAAGTTGTGGATTCAAATTTGGGTTTAAGTTTGTTGAACAAACTAAAGATAATATTGTGGAGGAAAACTATGATATGATTATTAAAATTGTGGATATTGAGGATATTGAGGGTACTTTCCATAAGGATTTTACTGTCCTTGTGACCAAGGTTGTGGCCAATATTGCCAAGCCATATGGGCAGTCCAATTACTTTTTGATGCTTGTGAAAATCGTTGAGTGTTAAAACCTTGATTGAGCTTTTTTGGTTGGGGATTCTGTCAGGGTCTTTTAGCAATAAAACAAAGATGGTATACCTGATTTGGTACTCCTTATTGATAGATGGCTTTAAGACCTGGTATTGAGGGACATTATTTTGTATCATTATTTTCCACACATATAACATAATTTTCTACACTCTTTAAATCAAGAGGACATTCTCTCAAGGCATTTTTATTTTTGCACTTTGGGCAAAAATTGACAATTCAACATTTTAAGATTTTTTCTTGTTTTGTATTTTAAAGGTGTCAATTTGTTTAATAAGATTCCCTAAAATATATATTTTAAGACCATCAACCGAATTACCCAATTCTTCTCTACTTATTGTCCGAGTTGTAGATTTATTAATCCCTGATAAAAGATGATCTCTTTGATTTTTCCCAGTTCTTGCTTTCCCTCTTGAATTGTGTATGCGTAAATCACAAATTTCTCTAAGAAACAACTAAGAAATGTATCCCTTACCCATTAGATTGAGAATATCATTCTATTGATCTCTAATGGATTTCAATAAGAGAGCTTTCAAAGTTTCCTCATCTAGAATATTCATTTTTTTCCCTTTTAATATTATAAGAAAATATTTCAGCGAAGTCTTCAAGATTTTCATATTCTTTCTATACCATTTTAAAGACATCATCTTTAATTTTATGGGGCATACAGTAGTCCTTATATTTCTCTATGAATGTAGTTTTCATTTGTTCCCATGTTCTTATGGAATTTATTCGTAAACCCATAAACCATTTTAATGATGCATCTTTAAGGGTTGTAGGGAATAATTTCAAATTTTGAGCATCATGTAGATAATCATATGATCTACACAAGACTTAAAATTCAAAGAGAAATGTTTCAAGGTCTTCACTCGTTAGTCCATGAAAGTTTTGAAGGACAAAGGGTGATATATTTTTCATTGTCACAGTTGTATCTTCATCAAGTATAGGAAATCCAAAGTGGTCTAAATTTATATCTTCTCCTCTCCCTCTTCCTCTTTCTCCACCACTTCCACCTCCCCTATTTCCTCCTCCTCCACCACCACTTACAACTCCCATATTTCCTTCTCTTCCTCCACTAATCCTAGGTTTTTCAACATTCACATTATGTACCTCTCCTTCCCCTTCTCCAACCGTTGCAGATTCTTCAAAACTAATATAGGGTTCTGGTTCCATAATTGGGTTTTCATCTGCCTCTAGCTCCTCTTGTTCTTCTATCAATGGTTTGTTAAAATGGGTTTCTTCTTCCTCTTCTTCAGCATGAAAATTACTCATGTTGTTGGAGATATGGGATCTTCTTCTTCTATTATGGCTTTTGTTGATGAATTTAGTGAATCTCTAGGTTGGATTTCAGGTCTTAATACTCAGGGAATTTTTGTTTGCCTTATATGGATGGATTTCGTGTTTGTGTGGGTCGTGTGGCACTATGAGGTCATGGTGAGGTGAGTGATTTTGTTGGAATTAAACTCCTTCCTTTACCTACAAATCTACCCCTAAAGTCTCTTTCCCTATGCTTATCATGTTTTTGTTTTTGTTGTTTTTTATTTATTTATGAAAATGAAAAAGACAAAGAATTCTATTCACACTTCCTTGGGAATAGTGCCAAAATGTTTGTTAATTTAATTCTCATAAATTGTTACATAAATTATCGATCGTGGTTGGTAAAATTGTGAAGTGAAAGTGAAATATATATGCTAGAAGTATTTTTTATTAAATCAAATTATTAATGTGCATGATTGAGTTATTGAAAATTACTTCCAAGGATGTTTTTCATTCCTATATTTCTCGTCAAAGAAATGGATTTAACACATTAAATATTCCAAAATGTCCTCACTCCTTTCTAATGAAATAAAAAATACTCTTCACACTCGCAAAAATGAAACTTAAAGCAAACTCACACTATCTCACTAAGAAAACTTAATTGATCTATTTGAACACAAATTTAATCTCTAGAGTAGAATTATTCATCTAGGATTCTAGCAATCCTTTGCATAAAAACCAAAATCAAATTCACTTATATTCAAAATGAAAACCACAGATTTACTCATTGTCAATCACACATGTTTTTTAAATGAAAAACATAAATAAATCACTCATGATTAGAAATGAAATACTGTAAAATGGAACTATAAAGAAATCAATCATGCTCTAAAATGAAACACATTGAAATTATAAAGAAATTTATGAAAATCAATTACAATACCATTAGCATCATTATAAATCAACTTGAAAAAGGAATGATTAGTGAAATATTTCTATTTCTCTTATTGAAATCAAGACTGCAGAATGATTCTAACACATATGAGCAACTAGTAAAATAATAAAGGAAAGATACGAAAAATGAAAAACCTTCCCTATTTGCAGGGGCCCTCCACAAACAGGCAGTCACAGAACTTTTTGAGGCTTTTACACCTACCCTAGATAACATAGTTCTAAATTAATATTCTAACAAATATTAAGATATCATTGCTCAAAATTTTCTATTTGGCAAAGCAAATCGTGAAGCGCAGGAATTTCAGACTCTCGCTCACCTACTCAGCAACAAGTTGAATTTACCCTTTGACCATGCAATCGAACAATCCTTTGATGATCTAGCTTGGATGAATAGGAGGAAATCTTTGAAGGGATCAGTCTCCACATTTCCATATCTTTCTCCTCTTAGCTGGCACCTCTGATCCTGGTAAGCCTTGGAATCGGCTACATAAACATAAATTAGCTACAGAATCATGTGAATTTAGTGGCTAATACAAATGTTAAATCAATAATAAGGAAAGCTATTAAATATGAAAGACAAGAAAATTAAATACCTTACCATGTCAAAAACCTTGTAGTTTTATGTCTATTGAGTTAATGGTGATGGTCAAGGAAAGGAAAAATAGGTAAGGAAGAGTGTTAAAATGAAGCAATCATGAGGCTCGACAAATTGTTTAATGAAGAAGATATAATAAATAAAACACAAGAAGATAAAATAAAATTCACAAGAAATTATTAAGGTTAAGGAAAATCCAATTAATAGCTTCCATATTGCATTTTTTATCACCCTAAATGTGAGATCAATGACAATTAAAGTTGCAGGGAAATTTGTTATAAGGAAGATCGTGTCCAACATGCAAAGGTATATGTGTTGGCCCATGATGCAAGAAGAGGTAGGTAGGTCCATAAGAGGATGCATGCATTAGTCTTGCATCAATCCTTGTAATGAGAAACATGGTCTACATCATCCCTTTCCTATATGCACTCATCCTTGGGAAAGAATTACCATGGAATTTGTGGGAAGTTTACCAACAAATAGGAAGGGACATGACTAATTATCCATGGTAGTTGATATGTTTATAAAATTGTGTGTTCTAATTCCTTAAAGAAGGCCATGAATGGGTAATAAGAAGCATACTTTTTCTTTGTATAGGTTTTGGTGAAATTTAGGATGTTGAGGAGAATCACTTTAGATAGCAACACAAGAATTACCAATGCATTTTAGATACATTATGTGAGTATATGGACATGAAATTAAAGAGATTTATAAAATTCCATCCATAAACAGATAGGATAACATAAGTAGTGAACAAGACTTTGGTGTAGGTTTTGTGGAGTTATAATTAGAAGCATCCTAAGACTTGGGATGCAATTTTGGTATATATCCAACACTCTTATAATAATGTAGTCCACACTTCTACTAGTAAGTCCCCATTTCAAACTTGTTTTGGATATTTTCCACCTTCACCTTTGGATATTACATATCAACATCAAGGAGGAATGAGATAGGATCTTATACGGTGTTCCTTAAGCGAAACAAAATGGTTCAGAAGATCATGGAAATCCATATATAGTTATAGGAGACACTACATAAATAAAAGGAAATATACAACACTAGGCATGATCAACATAGAATAGAGAAGTCCTTTAAGGTGGGAGATAGAGTACAATTGCATTTGAAAAAGGAGAGGTAATAGCGTCTTGCTAATAAAATCAATTCTCTATGGTATGGTCCCTTTGCAATGCTTGAGAAGGTGGGAGATAATGTAAATAAACTCAATATACCCCTTTTCATGTGAATCTATGTAGTGGTGAATGTAGATAATATGAAACTCTATGAACCTTTGATATTAGATAAATAAGAGGACTGTGTCCTACCTTCTATAGAGGATTTATCACTAGATGATCAAGTTGGGCTAATACAGGATAAAGCTTTTCATAAGAGGACTAGAACTACAATACATACTAAGCATGACCTTTGGAATATTGGGTTGAAAGGACAACTTCCAGGAAAGGCCAAATAGTAAACCTGAGAGAAGGTGGAAGAAAAGTTTTCTCACCTCATTCAGTAGAAGGATTTGTGAACTAAAAACCCCTTGAAATGGAAGGCATGATCCATAATGGTTCATTATATTATTTAGCATCCATATTGATGCTTTCATAGTGGAAAAAACAGAGGAAATAGTTAGAAGAATTTTTTTATCGGTGGGTACATTTTTGAAAATTGGGGTTAGAAACCTTATCGAAGTAGTTTGAGGCATCAAATGGAATTTTAATAAGGTTAAGACTTTTCCTCGTAAACACCACATCCCGTTGCACTATTATACTCACAAATATATCTCTAATGGAAAAATATTTACCTCAATAAAATTTTGTATGCAATATTTATGCCAATCAAAAGTTAACCTCCCTATTTTGACCACCATGATTCAAGAAGATACCACATTGTTAGGAAGATAAATATCATTTTACAGAAAAAAACTAGATCTCCCTAGAATTTGAGATGAATACTAGAAAAAAGTAGACAAATAAGTGAAAACATTCCCTAATTTATGACTCAAACAAAAATATAAGAAGATGCAAAAATGCAGATCGTTCCACGAAATGCTCATTGATGACCATCGTTTTTAGCCTTTGTAGCTTTTATAATTTATCCCTTGATGCTCCAAGAGGATACCTACAAATAAAAAACCAAATAAGATATCAAAGAATAACATTTATCAAATATTCAATCATAAACCATGTAAAAGATCAAGAAGCCTTACAATAAACATTATAACACATGCATATGGGAAAAAAACAAATATTTGTTTTAATGATAAAGAGTAGGAGATTTACAACCAAGTGCCTTGATTTTGGAGTCTCCTTGCAATGATCCTCAAACCAAGCCTTTGAAATGAAAAGAACTCAAATGGAAATTTGATCACCATTTAGGTAAGTTTAGAGGTTTGAAAACAGAAACCCAACTCCTTTGCACACATTGTACTTATAGGAAGGAGTGGAATTTGAGAGATACATGAAGAGGGGAGAGAGATCCAAAATGAGTTGGATGGATCCATTATAGGAGGAAGGAGGCCCGTGATATGGGGAGCTCATTCTTAATCTCAACCAATTTCGATTATATACCAACCATGAGGCTTGTAGAAAAGGAAGCTTCTTTTACTTTCTATTTTTTACCTTGGTAAGAACATCACCGCAGCTTTGACATAGGAAAAAGTGCGATGGCATTTCTCTATGTATAATGTGCAATCATGTATCATCGTGACTTGTAAACTGAGTGCCCGCGATGTCATCCAAACTTATGGATTTTTAGATATTTAATCTAGGATTATTATACGTCACTAAAAGGCATTTCTTCCAAATTTCAGGGGGATTTATGATCATAGCTCATTGGCTCATGTAAGAATCAGATTCGGTATCATTTGCATAAGAGTGAAATATTGATGTGTAATAGATTTCGCCCTAATACAAAGTCAGAACTAGTATGATCGTTGAGGTGCTTTAACATACAAAGGCAAGGATCAAGGAATCAATATTTAGAGACTTGGAAATAAAAAATGAGAGGGATTACAATAAAATATCATTATCATCATTGAGGTGGGAATTCCCATACAAGTATAAGCATCTCAAAGAATAACTACAAAAATGTACAAAGATCCATGTCAATAATAGACTCAATATGGAAATAGCCATCAAATATGGATCCATTTTACAATCATGAATATTTAAACTTACACGTGACCTAGATATACAGAAAAGACCTAAGGTATTCATATTCTCTCAATCCATTTGATGCATGAAGCTGACCATGTGAATAAATTTCTTTAAGTTGAACATGTTAGAGACAATTTAGTTACTAACCAATGATGAATACCATTAAAAAATGTGAGGCAAACCACCAATAATAATAATGGTTCTCCAAGTACTTAAGTACAATCTACAAGGTGTGAATAAATGTATTGAGATCAAACACCCATAGAATCATATGATCAAAGGCCAATGATGAGAACCTGTCATCGAAAGTGAGAAACTTGCCATTGAGGCATGTAGGCTCAAAGGTACCATGGATGTT